>CAUYTI010153460.1:0-16921 GCA_963575145.1 Galago senegalensis
GCCTGTGGTCCCAGCTACTTGGGAGGCGGAGGCAAGAGACTCGCTTGAGCCCAGGAGTTGGAGGTTGCTGTGAGCTGTAATGCCAGGGCACTCTACCCAGGGGGAGAGCTTGAGGCTCTGTCTCAAAAAAAAAAAAAAAAAAAGGCAGTTTCCTAGGGTTCTGAGGACAATGGGAATTGAATCATTAAGTAGAGTTTCTCTTCCTCTGCTTCTTGCAGCTTTGTAAAAGATATCCAGGCTTTATGCGTGTGGCACTGTCAGAACCCCAGCCAGAGAGGAGGTGAGGAACTACATACCTTGGAGAGAAGGTGAAAGGGGAAGGTTAATGGTCAATACCACCACCCTTGTGGATTGTGCTGACATTTTCTTTCTTGTGTAGGTTTTTCCGTCGTGGCTGGGTAACTTTTGACCGCAGTGTTAACATTAAAGAGATCTGTTGGAACTTGCAGAATATCCGAGTGAGTGCTTGGAATGGGACTATCTTGGGGAAGAGAAAGTGTGGCTCTCTGTGACCACATGACTTTGGACTTTTCTGTTCATTTGGTGGTCCATTCATTCTGCACCCTCTTTCAAATCTGTTCAGTTGTTACCATTAATTATTTACTCTTATATTTGGGCTGGGCTCTAGGGCTAGACATTAGTTGTGTCTGGTCCCTGTCTGTCTTCAGGGAGCTCACAGCCTACTCACTCACTTGCTCTCATAAGGGGCCAGTTTTTGAGCTGCTGTTTCTTAGGCAAGTGTTGTAGTATCTGATTCTGTGTTCTCTCCAGCTCCGGGAGTGTGAACTGAGTCCCGGTGTGAATAGAGACCTGACTCGTCGTGTGCGCAACATCAATGGTATTACCCAACACAAGCAGATCGTGCGCAATGACATCAAGCTGGCAGCCAAGCTGATCCATACTCTGGATGACAGGACCCAGCTCTGGGCCTCTGAGCCGGGGACCCCTCCCCTGCCAACAGTCAGTGACTCCCCATGGGACTTTTTCAAAAGCAGCTGATACCACCTCATCGGCTGGGGGCACCTCTGATCTCACTTGATCTGTAGCACTGAACCCTTGTATCCTCCTGCGTGCTCATTTGTTTACCCCTCCTTGTCTGGGTATTACTTCTTCCAGCTTCCAGCAGAACAAATGTTAGTAATTCTTTTGTGGGCTTGGGTAAAATATAAAATGAGGACAGATGCTAAGGGGTGAAAGGTAACCCTGAACTCCTTTTGCGGCTCACATTGCCTTTCCAAATGTACTAGTTCCTATGTTACCTACCCTAGGTTTTCCTTTTCCTTGTCAGAGCCTGCCCTCACAGAACCCAATCTTGAAGAATATTACCGACTACCTGATTGAAGAAGTGAGTGCTGAAGAGGAGGAGCTGCTGGGGAGCAGTGGGGGAGCCCCCCCAGAGGAGCCTCCGAAGGAGGGGAACCCGGCTGAGATCAATGTAGAGCGGGATGAGAAGCTGATCAAGGTGCCAGCAGCACAGGGGTGTAGCTCAGGGTGGCTAAGGGGCAAGAATAGGAAACCAAGAGCATCTGGGCCAGGCATAGTGGCTTATATCTATAATCCTAGCATTCTGGGAGGGCAAGACAGGTGGATTGCCTGTGCTCACGGGTTCAGGACCAGCCTGAACAAGAACAAGAGCCTCTCTCTAAATATAGTTGGGTGTTGTAGTAGATGCCTATAGTCCCAGCTACTTGGGAAACTGAGGCAAGAAAATCACTAGAGCCCAAGAGTTTGAGGTTCCAGTGAGCTATGAAGCTAGGGCACTCTACCAAGGGTAACAAACCAAAACTGTCTCAAAAAAAGAAATAGCTAGGCAAGGTGGCTCACACCTGTAATCCTAGCACTTGAGAGGCTGATGCAGGTAGATTGCTTGAGCTCATGAGTTTGAGATGAGCCTGAGCAAGAAAGTGAGACCCCATCTCTACCAAAAAGAGCAAAACTGAGGCAAGAGATCTCTTGAGCCTGAGAGTTGGAGGTTGCTATGAGCTATGATGCCAAGGCACTCTATCCAGGGCAACAACTTGAGACTTCCTCTCAAAAAAAAAAAAAAGAAAAAGAAACTAAGAGCTTTTCATCTTCCTTAGGTTTTGGACAAACTCCTTCTCTACTTGCGAATTGTGCATTCTTTAGATTATTATAACACCTGCGAGTACCCCAATGAGGATGAAATGCCCAATCGTTGTGGCATAATCCATGTTCGGGGGCCCATGCCACCCAACCGCATTAGTCACGGAGAAGGTGAGTTCCCGGTCTCTATTCCATTCTGGTTCTCTTTTCCTAGGCTCCCTCTGGTGGCAGTGCTTTGCCACAACTCCTTTGGTCCCCTCCCTACTCCTATCCTTGCTTCTGGCTCCCTTGTCTAACCTTCCTTTGTTTCCAAACCACAGTGCTGGAGTGGCAGAAGACTTTTGAGGAGAAGCTGACTCCACTGTTAAGTGTTCGAGAGTCTCTCTCAGAGGAAGAGGCTCAGAAGATGGGTCGAAAAGACCCAGAACAGGAAGTGGAAAAGTTTGTCACCTCCAATACCCAAGAACTGGGCAAGGATAAGTGGCTTTGTCCTCTCAGTGGCAAGAAATTCAAGGTCTGGGATGTTGGAGAATCAGTGGGCTAGAATGGTAGGAGGTGGGGTTGAGGCAGGAAGCCCCTTAAAGGTCCTGGGGGGAGGTGGGTGGGGGAAGAAACCATTCACCTGATGGCAGAAGGGTGGGCTGGTGATCCCTTCTCAGGTTGGGCTTGGGAATGAGAGAACCCACATTACTCGCCCTATCCTGATTATCTCTTCTCTTTACCCAGGGTCCTGAGTTTGTACGCAAACATATCTTCAACAAGCATGCGGAGAAAATTGAGGAAGTAAAGAAGGAGGTGGCATTTTTTAATAACTTCCTCACTGATGCCAAACGGCCTGCTCTGCCTGAGATCAAGCCAGCACAGCCACCTGGCCCAGCCCAGAGTAAGATACGATCCACGAGGGTCTGCATGTTTCTTCTCCCAGGGACTCCTATTCCTCCTTAACTTGTCATCCTTTGAAGAGTTTCTGGGCTCGGTGCCTGTGGCTCAAGCGGCTAAGGTGCCAGCCACCTACACTTAAGGTGGCGGGTTCGAATCCAGCCCAGGCCACCAAACAACAATGGTGGCTGCAACCAAAAAAAAAAAAAAATAGACAGGCGTTGTGGCGGGCACCTGTGGTCCCAGCTACTTGGGAGGTGGAGGCAGGAGACTCGCTTGAGCCCAGGAGGTTGCTGTGAGCTGTGATGTCACAGCACTCTACCCAGGGGGACAGCTTTAGGCTGTCTCCAAAAAGTAAAAGTTTCTGTCCCACCCTCAGGCTATAGTCCAAGGAGTTGGTTGTTAACCCCTCCTCTCCCCCGCAGTAATTCACATCCCTGTCCTTGTTGTACTCCCCCCAGGCCTGACCCCAGGACTCCCCTACCCACACCAGACTCCCCAGGGTCTGATGCCCTATGGTCAGCCCAGGCCCCCCATCTTGGGGTATGGAGGTAAGTATAAGAGGGAAATGAAATGCTTTGGTGGTTGTGTGGGGCTGGGAGGAAGAAAACAGCTAGGATGTAGATGAAGTTACAGGTTTTCATCTCAACTTGGATCTTTTTTATAGCTGGTGCTGTCCGACCTGCAGTCCCCACAGGAGGGCCTCCGTACCCCCATGGCCCATATGGTGCTGGCCGAGGGAACTATGATGCCTTTCGAGGTCAGGGGGGTTATCCGGGGAAACCTCGAAACAGGTAAGAATGAGATAAGATACTCAAGTGTTCCTGCTGTCTTCAAACTGCCTTTCAGGAACCCTCAGCTTTCATCCTGGTTTACTTTTGTCACAGGATGGTTCGTGGAGACCCAAGGGCCATTGTGGAGTATCGCGATCTCGATGCCCCTGATGATGTTGATTTCTTTTGAGCTACTTCCCTTACTCTTGGTACCACCTATACTTGTGATTGCCATGTCCCATCCAGCTAAGAATTTTTTGTACAGTCCTACTGCCAATAAAAGCACTTCATGGTGACTCTTGACTCAATGTTACATACCTCTCCCAAGTCCTCCCAAACATCAGCTAGTTCTATGTTAGCTGGGCCTTCCCACTTTATTATTGATGCCAAAGGCCCCAGGCTCTGCTGGGATGCCTTTGAGGTAAGCCGGTGCACATGTATGGGACCAGAGAGCAATTTTCAGTTCTGGGACCTTATCCTCCACTCAGTCCAGAGCATGCTGCTGCTTTTCGGAGTTACAGCTGGTCAAGCACAGGTTGTAGAAGGAGTTGGGGTCAAAGGCTGTGCTTACCTCCCGCCAGCCCACCCACCCAGCAGTCTGGAGTTCACTGGGACTTTTTGGAGTGCCCCAGTAATGAGGGTCCAATACCAGGACATAGGCTTCCATGCCTGGCCCTATGCAGACTCCCAGCAAAGCCTTCGACTGGGCGTCTGCATCCCCTCCCACCATCACAGGGCCCCCACCCTCTGAGAAGTGGGAGTAGAACCTCTCCAGTTCCCCCCAAAGCCCCACTCCACGGGGCACGTGGCACAGGCGCCCTTGGGGCCCTCCAAAGTGAGCGAGGCAGAGACTGGCCTCTACACAGCCAATCCAGTTGCGGGAACCCCGGAAGCCGGGGGGTTTGTCACCCATGTCCTCCAGGGCCGCCTGCAATGAGACCAATCCAGGCACGCCCGTGGGCTGGCCCTCTGGCCATGAGCACAGTGTCTGCAAAGTGCGGTAGCCGCAGCCCCAGCCCCGATCGTCCAGCCCGTCGCAACCATAGTGATAGTAGAGATAGTGGCCCGAAAGGACCGCCAGGCGAGCAGGGCCGCGGCACGGTGGGGCCAGGCCCAGGTGGACATCCTTTAGCAGCTCCAGGGTGATCGACGAGTGGCAGGATCCGCGGTTCCCGAAACCGGGCAGATGCGCCCTCCAGACAGCGCCGAGCAAATTCCAGGAAGAACTCCGGACTTCCAACACTTCCTCTCGGCT
The DNA here is from genome assembly GCA_963575145.1 of Galago senegalensis. Lineage (NCBI taxonomy): Eukaryota > Metazoa > Chordata > Mammalia > Primates > Galagidae > Galago > Galago senegalensis. The sequence continues at coordinate 4,972 of CAUYTI010153460.1, forward strand.
CCAGGTCTTAGGCTAGCGGTCAGCAGGACCCACGCGCTGGCTAAAGATGTGCTCGTCGGGTTCCGGAGACCAACCCAGGGAGCAAGCAGCGGCCACCACCAGAAGTGATCGCCGGGGAACCACAATGCACCGGCGCGCCGCGCCCGCCTGCCTCATTGCGCAGGCGCGAGTTCCGCCTTTTGGGGCTAGGGTGAGCCTCGCCTCCGCAGCAGCTTTGCGGCGCATGCGCCTTGTATCCCTTCTCAGAGACCCGCAAGTCCTGCGTCCTGTGTCCCCCAGCTCGCGTTAGCTCAGTACCCGTGATTCAGGCGTTCTGCCGCTACCCTGGCTCCCCAGCCGCGCACACTCCTGTGGCTGTAACAGTTTATTGGCAGCCCAGAGGGGCGAAGGCACCGCGAGGGGGAGCTCAGCCCAAGACATGCAGGGGACCGGGAGCCCCGAGGGGAAGTCGGGGGTAGGATAGGCAGGGTCTGGGGTTCGTCTGTTATATCCCAGCCCCTAAATAAATACTATATACAGCTTGGGGGTCCCGGCGGGGCGGAGGGACGTGGGAACCCGCCTGGGTCACAGGTCTGAGCAGCGATCCTGCTTGCTGTAATGGTCGAACTGGTTCTTCCAGTGCACCATGTAGGAGCTCCAGCGGTGGAACTCGGCCTTCCACTGGCGCTCTGCCTCGTCCAGCGTGTCTGCAGCCAGGGCACCCGGCAAGTGGAGGGCGGGGAGGATGACACGAAAAGGTCGGGGAACGGACATGGGAAGGGGCACAGTGTGGGGAGGACACGGAGGAATATAAGAGACCACGTGGGATGGTGGAAAGAGGATCAGGAGAATGTGCGAAGGACGGAAGGCGAGAGGGAGGGCGAGGGTTAGGCGGGGTCACAGGATGGCAGGAAGGGAGAGGTGAAAATGACCGAAAGACCGGGGGACAGAAGGAATCAATAGGGGAGGGTCCGTGGGTTGGTGGGGAAAAGAGAAGACAAATGGTTGACGGTTATAGCCCTAAGTGGGGGGGAGGGGGCTGCTATTGAAGCCCGGGCCTCCCTTCCCCCAACATCAGGCTCAGGCTTCAAAGGATAATTTTATAAAAGAATATTGGATTTTCATTTAAACAATAAAGGCGTGTGGGTCCCTGAGACGGGTGGTAAGTCACCCCCCCGCCGCCCTGTCCAATTTGAGTCTCTCAGTTTGAGGAGGGAGGGGACGCTGGGTCCGAGGTCCCTGAGTGGGGCCTTTCTCCATGGTCCGACCGCTCATTAGAGAAGGGGCCCCTGGGACCAGAAGGGGAAAAGTCCCTGATTACAGCCGCTGGAGCCGAGAGAGAAGGAGGAGAAGGAGAGGGGAGAAGGGGAGGCTGGTCCTGGGCCTCGGGGCAGCCTCCCCATAGGCGGGGCTTGAACAGGTGCTGGGGGCCTCCGAGGCTGGGGGAAAAAGAGGGGGGTTACACCCGGCCGGCTCCCACTGCGCTCTCTGTGCCCTTTTCTCCCGCGTCCTGCCCTTGTTCGCTGGCCCCTGCGTACCGGTGGCGCTGAGCAATTTGGGTAGGAAGCGGTTCCAGAAGGCGCAGGCCTGGGCTCGCAGCCCCCGCCGCACCTCCAGCGGTCGAAGGTCTAGGCTCACGTACTGCTGCGCTCCAGCCGTGTACGGGGGCCACTGCAGGGCTTTGGGGTCGTGGGGGTCATTGGGATCCCTGCAGAATGAAACGGGAGACTCAGCCTGAAGCAGATCTGCCCCGCCCGGGGAAGGGGAACGAAGATGGGCGCCCTCTGCTGCTCTGTGGGACCTGCCCTTCCATCATCGCTGCTCCAACCCTTCTTTCTCCTCTCCCCTTCCCTCAGTTTCTCTGTGACATTTTCCTCTTTATTTCTCACATTAGAGAAGCTTCTAGGATTTGTCAGATCCTTCCTATGTAACCAGGCATGGCCTTATCTCTACAAACATTACAGTGTAGTTCTACAACACCCATCTGATGCTGGATCTATTATCCCCTTCTTCACCAGATAGACCAGTATGTGAGAGAGACAATGTGTCACCATTAAAGAATCACCACAGGTTTGACTTAATCCAGCTCTGCAGTTCCTGCTTCTATTACTGCCAAGTCCTTTGTCTTGGTCTCTCTTTGCCCACTTCTCCTGGCCTTCCTCTGCCCCGGTGCCTGTCTCTCCAGATCTGCCATCCTTCCTTCCTTTCTCCCCATGTCTTGTGTCTCTCTCTTCCCTTTGCCTCCTTTTTGAACCTCCCCCTCTCCAGCTTTCTTTCCTGCCTCTTTCTCTCCAGCCCTGTCCTCTCTGTGTCTGTGTGTCTGTCTAAGGGCCACCCTGCCTCCCAGCCCTGTAGCCTCCTGTCCCTCAGCACTGCTGACCCTGTGCGGGCGAAGTTGGCCCAGTATCTCATCAGTCGCTGGGCAAAAATTTTCTCCTCCATGGTGTAGTTTAGCGAGGGGTCCAGGGGGAGCCCAAAGATGAACTCAATCTCATAGCCGTGGGGCACCCCCATCCACAGGGGCCAGGAAAGTGTGGAGGCACGATGTTCAAAGACGTAGGTGTAGACCCGGGCACCCTGGGCAGCCAGTCGCCCAGCCAGGTGGGCCACAGGGCACACGACGTTGTGGTCACCCACCACATCACTCAGGGCCTCCCTCAAGCGTGCTGGGTCCTCAGGATGCAGCCAGTCTGTGTAATGCAGGACCACAGCCTCGGCCGCCAGGTCACTTACCTGGGGGACCCCGACCCGCACCCCAGCCAGGAACTGGGCCCGGCTGATGAGAGACTCGTTGTCTTTGCTGAAGCCTGGGGCCCCGTAAACCAGAAAATAGGAGCCCTCATCCTTCACCACTCCCACCAGCACCTGGGGGTGGAGGGTGGGAATGGAGGGATAGGCACAGACAGACAGGCAGACAGAAACAGATGGACAGAAAAAGAGCCAGAGAGATGAACAGTTACAGACCCAGCACCATGGAGGAAAAGAATAAAAGATTGGGGAAGGGACAGATAAAAAGAAAATATACCCACAGTTCCTTTCCTCTGCCCCCTTGACCAGCTTTGGATCTGTACTCTCAGGGAAGAGGGGGTGGCCATGGGGCCCAGAAGCCTGTACCTCTGGGAGTGGCACCCCCTCATGCCTGGGTGCCTAGGGGGAGGGGAGGGGAGGGACTGTTGGGACCCAGAGAAACCAGCTCCACCCCCACCAGTCACTAGTCACCTGCAGGCCATGGAAGTCTCCTGCATTGATGAGGGCCTCAGGCGTGTCACTGAGGAAATCTCCATCCACCACAGGAACGAAGGAAAATCGGAAGATACTTTCCTGAGGCAGTACGCGCCACTCATGGTCCACCAGGTCCTGAGCTGGTCGTGTCCGAAGGCAGGCTACCAGCTCTGTGTCATTGCCACCAGCGCTGCCTGGGGGACAGCCCACATAGCGGGCCAGCAGTGTGGCCCTGCGACGGGCCTCTCCCATGCCCACTGTGGCCCAGGGCCCATTGGGTGCACCACTTTGCAGCACAGCCCTGTGGAATAGGCCCCGGCTTGGTGGAGATAGCAGGTGCATGCCTACCGACGCAGCGCCTGCACTCTCCCCAAACAGAGTCACTGATGTTGGGTCCCCCCCGAATGCTGGTATATTCTCTTGCACCCACTGCAATGCCAGCCTCTGATCCAGTAAACCAACGTTGCCTGGAGCCTCTCGGCTCCCTGGCAGGGCCAAGAAACCAAAGGCTCCAACCCGATAGTTCATAGACACCAGCACAGTCCCCTCAGCTTGTACCAGGAAGCGACCATCATACACATCCAGGGAGGAGGCCCCACTGTAGAAGCCACCCCCATAGATCCAGATAAGAACAGGGGTGGGGGACAAAGGCCGGGGGTATGGTGTCCACACGTTGAGGTAGAGGCAGTCCTCACTCAGGTCACGGTTGGGGTTCCACATCTCCGTGCCCTCAAAACCAGGGTACAGCTTGTCCACATATTGGTAGCAGACACTCGGGAAGGTTGTAGCATCCAACACTCCTGGCCAGGACCGCTTGGGCTCTGGTGGCAGAAAGCGACGGGGCCCCACAGGTGGCTCCGCGAAGGGAATGCCCAGAAAAGCAGAGACAGGCCCCCCAGGGGCCTTTAGGCGAATGCCCCGCAATTGGCCCCCACGAACTGTCACCAGCAACTCTGGATCCTCCCGACCCTCAGCCCCTGCCTCTCCTCTCAGGAGGAAGAGAAAGAGGAGTAGGGATGCCAAGGTGGATGTGGGCCTCATGACTGCAGGCAGGCAGCGTCTGCTGGGAGAAAGAAAGGCAAAGGGTGAAGGCCTGAGCAGCCAGGAGGAGATTAGAAACATTTTTGCCCAAAGGTTATCACTGAACTGCAGAGGAGGTGGGGCAGGTTGGCAAAGAGGAGGAGAGGGAGGAGGTAGATGGGCAGAGACAAGGACATAGGCCAGCAGGCAACAGGGGACAGAGATCAGGCAGACACACACCCAAACAAATGCAGGGAACAGAGATGAGTCCTGCCAAAGAATATCCTTCCCTGCCTGCAGGGGGCCCACCACCCTCACTTCCTTTCTCTGGCTGGGGAGACTGTGCCCCGTGTGTGCAGTGCAGGCACCAGAAGATGAGCAATTCATTGCATATGCCACCTGGCAGGGGCGCGGCTCTCACTGACAGGCGGCGCCTTTGGGGAAACTTGAGGGAATGTGAAGGCACTGCCCAAGTCTCTCCTGGGTTGTTCTGGGCCGGGGCTCTGAGGGGTGCGTCTAGCGTTCAGGGCACTGGAGCCCCAGGTCCTGGGGCACCCCAAATCCTGCCTATCCCACCCCCCGCCCCACCTTGCTAAGCCTCATCCACTGTCTGGCACTGCCGCTGATACTTGCTAGTTCCTATCAGCTATGCACTCCCCTAGCCTAGCCCCAGGAAACAGGCTCTCCAGCCTAGACCCCAGCATTCTAGCCCCTATCTGTCCGGAGCTGCCGTGCGCGCCGTCACCGGCGGGAGGCAGTAGAGACCGAGAAAAGGTTGGCGCTCCCCGCCCTGACCGGGAGCCTGGAACTTGTGGTGGGGGTCTGGGGGCTCACGGGTATGGCGGAGGGGCCTGAAGAGCTATCCGGGACACCTATGTTCCCGGGGCTCCGGAGATCCCTGGCTGCAGAGGCAGGGGAGCTATTTTGGGGCAGCAGCTGCTGCGGTTCCGGCATCTCCAGCCAAGGGATCAAAATTCCCCGGGTGGGAACTCCCCCCTCTCCCGGCGGTCACCCCTCACCCATCCCCCGTCGCCCTGAACTGGGGGTGGTGGTGGTGCTGGAGATTAACTAGGAAACCCGAGTGCCGCTAATTATAACGCTGGGCTTCCGCTGAGCGTCCTCTTCCCCCAAAATAGAGATGGAGTCTCCTCGGGAGCGGGGTCCTGGGCCTCTGCTGGGCGCTGCGCAGGGGCGCTGGGCTCCGGCTTTTGGGATGGGGGACCCAGCCGGCGCTAAGAACCTGCGCAGCTTGGGTTCCGCCCCAATTAGGGGCTGTCTTCCAGTGGCCTCGGATTTAAGAGCTAGGGAGGAAGGGGCGCTCGGGGGTCCCCGAAATTATTCGAGATGAGAAGCCGTACCGGCGGGGCGCGGGCTCTCGCGCGGGTGTCGGTAAGTGCGGCGGCGAGTGAAGAGTTACGGATGAGTGTGGGGCAATGGGGGTGGGGGCCCTGGGCAGGCCTGTCCGGTTTGGGGGCTCGAATCTCTTGGGGAGCACACCGTCTCTCAGACGCGAATGGGCTGCGGACCCGGCAGAGGGTCCCTAGCGGCAAGGCAGACTCACCTGAGGCGGCCGGGCCGGGCCGGGCCACGCCAGGAGCTGGAGGCGGCCGATGTTCCCGGCGCAGGCTGAGCCGACTCTGACAGCCACCGCCTCCGGCCCCCCGCACACACCCCCTCCGAGCCCCGCGGCGCCCCCGCCCGCCCCCGCCCACTGTCTCCGCCCCCGCCCCTCCCTGCTTCCCCGGGCTGCCACTTTCCCTCCCTCTCCCTCCCTCGGACTTGAGATCAGAGACTCGGGGCCCAGATGCAATCCAGTGACAGACGCCGACAGACGACAGACACGCTGTGACAGAAGTGACAGACACGACCCAAAGACCCGTAGCGGCGGAGCAGACACCCACGTGACAGACAGGACAGAAGCCCGCAGAGACAGACACACGCAACGTACAGTCTCAGTCAGTGACAGTCACAGAGAACGTAGGGACAGACTTTCGCAGACGGACGGATACTCAGCCTTGGTTGAGGCTGGGGAAGTTATCACAAGGCTAAGGGTCCAAATAAATGAGCATCTCTGGCCATGACACAGACCGGTGGCATGGAGGAGCGGCACGTTAAAATGTGACTAAACTCCCTTCCCCCGAGGAATCCAGGTGGCACTGGTGGAGAAAAGATAATATGGGACAGTCTTGAGGATGAAAGGACACCTGTGGGAATGGAGATGTGAACGTAGGATCCCTAGTGAAAATGAGGGAGTCCCCTTGGAGGAGGGAGACCCTGGGGTAAGAGGTGACTCAGGGACACCTGAGGAAGAAGGCCAACGTGGTGGCACGCGCAAGACTGCGGGGCGAGGCCGCACTCCTTTGCTGCAGTGGAAACTTCTGGAAGCCCCGCGGGTGGGTTTGCGCTGGTTCCCTGACGGGTGACCTCGGATTTTCGTCACCAGAGTCCGGTCGGGGCATGACATCACCAGACCAAGCTTTCATTGGCCGCTGCAGCCGGCAGGTGGGAGCGGCCTGGCCCAAGCGCCCACAGCAGGCTCCGAGGGGCCTGAGCCACACAGCTTCCCCACGTCCCGCCCTCTAGGAGGTCACACACAGGAACCATGCTGCCGCAGCGGCATCCCTATGCCTGAGGTGAGGGTAGAAGCAGCGTGCCGACTGGCTGCTGGCTAGGCGCCCGCTGGCCGCAATGTGGGAGAGAGGCTGTAGCCGAGAAGCGTCGGGGCGTGCGTGCGCGAGCGCGGCGGTGCGGGGAGCAGCGCGGGGTGGGCGCGTGCGCGCATGCTCGTTCTGGCTCCTGCGCGCCTCGTAGCGCTCTGGCACGCGACTGCTACCTCTAGCGAGTCGGGGGCGCCGAGTTCGGGTTCTCCCAGAAGTGAACCCAGAGTCGTACCTAGATCTGCACTGTGCAGTTTCCAGCTCTTCAAGGCAGGCGCACCCCGCCTTGGTCGTTCCGCGGGACTGGGCTACGCGGACGCGGACTCCGCTCTGGGTGCGCGCTCCGCTCCCTGGCTGCCGCCACCAAGTGGCGCCAGAGGCAGACGCACTGGCCTCAGAGACTGGGCTCGCGGACCCTGAATCCCCAGTCTGGGCACCAAGGTTCCCTGCACCCGCCGTTAGCGTCCAGGCCCCACTGGTTGAAGGCTCCCCACTGGCCAGACCATGTCCCCTAGTTCAGTTCCCTGAAGAACGAGTGTAAGGGCTGGGGGTGGGGTAGGGGACAGAAACATGGACGGTGGTAGAAAAGGGTCTGAGGCAGGTTTCTGAGCGTGGCGATTATGAATTATTGTAACAGAACGATGGAGACAAGCTATGAACGAGTGAGCAAAGGTCTGCCTCCATCCTAAGGCTGTAGGGATTTTTGGCCCCCTAGTGATCCGGGGCTTGCCCCTTATCAACCTCCAAAATGGCAATGCCACGCAGGCATGTCACCTAATCTGTATAGTCATGAGTTCAAAGGCCTGTACAGTGGAGATAGGGAAGGCAAGGACAGCTTGTCGCCCAGGGTTACCATTCCCAGGAACAATCCCTGTTATTACTTTGAGTTTCTCCCTAGCCTTTGTCCACGCAAGGATCTGTCTAGCCAGGATGCCTTGCCCTATCCCTCCAGCATAGTAACCTTTCCAGCGCCTTCTGTGACCGTGCACCCTCCACAGCTGTCACTTGGGGGATATCCTTGATTCTTTCTGCCTCCTAGGGTTTTTCCATGGACATGCTATAAGGCGGCCTTCCGCTGGAGGGCGCTGTTTGGGAGGGGTCTGGAGAGGCTCCTGGAGAAGCTGCCGCCAGGGCAGAGGTGGATGAGGGTGGAAAAGGGGTTCTAGACCAGTTGGTCCTGCCTTGACCTTGCGGAGATCCAACCCAGGCCCTTCCACCGTACCTTTGCGCATAGCGCAATAAGGGGATTGGTCCAGGCCAAGGAGGTCTTCCTAGGCTGCCACACCCCTTTCCCCAGCCTGAGGGGCCCTGATGAGGCCATTGCCCAGTCAACCCCTATTAAGTGGCATTTGTTAAGTGGCAGACTTGGGAGCCTCAGGCTGTGCAAGGGACTTTCTTCCCTCTGCCCACCCTTTCCTGTGTTCCTTACTTAAGGTTTAAAGCCTAACAGCGTTAACATTGCATCCAGTTTTGCACACACACAGGGTGAAATGATTCCTTCTTGGGGCTAATCCATCCTGTTCCTTTTTTTGTTTTTCCCAGAGACAATCGACAATCTCCCTATGTTGTCCAGGCTTCTCTCAAACTCCTTGCCTCAAGTGATTCTCCCATCTCAGCCTCCCAAAGTGCTGGGACTACAGGCACTACTAGCTACCACACCTGTCTCTTGCTCTTGACTCTTGCTAGTTTTGAGCTTTTCACACATTTTTCACTTGTCTGTAGAAAGTTTCACTTTATTTTTGCAATTTTGTTCAATATTTATCCAGTTTACAGTATTTCCAATGCAATTTATTGAGCATCTTTTTGCTTACTAGAGTCTCTTCTCTATCAGGGGGGTAGAGTGGAGCGGGGTTTGGTACCTTTGTGTTGGGATTGAGCAACACTTTTCTCAGACTATGTTTCTGTCCATGGGCTTTAATGGTTCTGAGAGAAGAAAAATATGTAGTTTTTAAAAATTATTAAATTTATGTGCCTCAATGTAGTTTAATTCAGCAGTGCATTGAGTTGTGAGTTCCCTCTTCTCCTCCTTGGTGTCAGAATCCTAAAGGAACCCAGGATTACAGAGTATGACTCAGTGCCTGGAATGCTCATGGCCCACTGGCTGCTCAGAGCCTGGGCCTCTCAGTTTCCAGCCAGCACCGACTTGGGTTTTGGTTTAAATGTTAGCAATGAATCTTAGATGGCCTCATGGAAACAGGTCTTATTAGGTGCTATTGATGTTTGACACCCAGAGAACTCCTGGCTACTCCTTGCTGGCTAAGTGAGAGAATGCTGGAAGCATAGGTTCCTCAGATGGTCCTGGCAGTGATTCCAGGGACAGTGCCACAGGGCAGGGGTATGTGTGCAGAAGTGAGGAGGGTCTGTTTGGGATTCTGCCACCTGGCCTGTAACAATGCATGTGGGCTCTGAGGTTGGCCCTGTGACTAACTGTCCTGTAGCTTGCCAGAGCCCTTTGGCGAATGTCCATACCACTGGGAACAGCTCAGTGGGGTTGACCCACTCCGGCTCAGCATTACTGTTATAGCCCAACAGGTTCATTGTCAGTGAAAAATGTGTGAAAAGCTCAAAACTAGCAAGAGTCAAGAGCAAGAGACAGGTGTGGTAGTTAGTAGTGCCAGGAGGAAGTCAGTACACTGAAATAGGAGGGGTTACAGCAGGGCAAGAATTTAATGTTGCAGGTGCTGTGCAAGGAGATGGGAGGAATTTCTCAAATCCATCTCCCCCCAAATTTGGGAGAAAGGGTTTTAAAAGATAGTTTGGTTAGCAAAGGGCTAGGCAATTGGGTCTGCTAATTGGCTGAGTCTGGGGCTGAACCAGAGGGGTGTAGAAATTGTCATCTTTGCTGAGTCAGTTCTTGGGTGGGTGTTGAAATAACCAATTGAGTCAGTTTCTTGGTATGGGCCACTGGTCTGGGAGGGTCAGTTGTTCCACCAGAAAACAGGGCCTGGAAGAGACCTCAAAAATTGTTATTTATGGGCACAATGAAGAAAGTTAAGAACCTTTGTGACTAGCCCAGTGCACTGGCTCATGCCTGTAATTCTAGCACTCTGGGAGGCCAGGATTGGTAGACTGCTTGAGCTCAGGAGTTCGAGACTAGCCTGAGCAAGAGCAAGACCCATCTCTACAAGAAACAAAAAACCCAGCTGGGTTTTGTGGCAGGCACCTCTAGTCCCAGCTACTCAGGAGGCTGAGGCAAGAGGATCGCTTGAGTCCAAAAGTTTGAGGTTGCTGTGAGCTATGACACCATAGCACTCAACTCCAAGACAACTGAGTTAGACTCTGTCTCAAAACAAACAAGCAAAAAAATCCCCAAACAAAAAAGAATCTTTATGACCATCAGCTATGTGACTCCTGAGTAGTAAGCAATTATAGGAAAGCAACCTAGGGGACAATGGCTGGTTATATTTATGTATGTGTGTGTACATATATATATTTCCCCTACCACAGTTCCCACCTTATGGCCTTTTCCTCATTTCATAAAGAGCAGTTTCATTATTGCCACACTGGTACTTACTGGGGGGAGGGTGGAGTTGTTTTCCAGTTACTCCCTTAACACTGTGCTAAACATCATCACTTCCTCACAGCATTCCAAAGACTCAAGCCCTGTCATTACAATTTATAAATTGTATTATACAACATATAAATATAGCCCAGGATACAGTCTTGTCAGTTGGTGAATTGAGGCTCCATCTAGACTTCGGAGAGAGGATGTATCAGATATTAAACTGATAAGAACAGATATTATACTTGATCTTAGCCAAAAGGCTGAGAAGTGATTTTATCTGGACTTTGGATAGAAAGTCTGACCTTGCTGGGTGAGTTGCTTTGGAGCTACTCATTCCTGTGACTTCCAGAGAATTCATTCCTATAGTCTCTCAGGCCCTTCCTTCCAAGTAAACAGGTGTGTGTGTGGGTCAAAAGGCTAGGGAGAGACTCCCTGCAGGAGTCTTCTATGCTTCCTGGGATATCTTCCTTCTCCATCCCAGTCTTTCCTTCCCCCTCCTTTTCAGCTCTCCCTCCCTCCCCTATTCCTCATTCTCTGTTTCTCTTCTCTCCCTCTCCAGTCTCAGTGGGGGGGATCCAGCCTGTTTTAACTTCCAGATGTCCTGGCCCTAGGAGGACAGCTAGGTCTAGATGAAGGGAGCTCCCAGGATTTCTAGTGGGGAGGACAGATGCAGGATACCCAATTATGGGGGAGAGGGACAAATGAGGGTCATTGTAATTTTCAACAACCCTTCTTCTTCCCCACTTGGGACCTCACACCTCTATTCCCAGACACAGAGATCTTTTTGACGTCAGGTCTGAGCCCTCTTCTGCCAGGGCAGGGACCTGAGGGCATGGGATGCCTAAGCTCTGCTTGGCCATCCCTTGGACTGACTCCTGGCCTTCCCAACCACCCCCCACCTCCTCACGGACCACCCCTGACCACCCATTTCTTAGGACTTCACAGCTTTTAGGGATTGGATTCAAGGGGAAAGGGACCCCTTTCTTGAGCTTCTTCTCTGGGATGAGAGGAAGGCACGAGATACATGGGGACCCTGGGACAAGAGGGCAGTGAAAAGAGTTGATGTTTGAGATGGCATGTTCCCTCACGCCCCATCCCCACCCCATTTCTCTACCCTCCTCTTCCTCATCATATTGATGCTGAACTTAGTGTATGCACCTGATCTGCAGAGGGCACTACAGCCCAGAACTCCTGGGCTCAAGCGATCCTCCTGCCTCAGCTGCCAGAGTAGCTGAGACTACAGGCACTTGCCACTGCTCTAGCTGTTAAATTAACTTATTTTCATTCTTTCTAATTTATTGGCATAATTAATGTCATACATTTTCCTCTAAACATTACTTTAGCTATATCCCATAAGACTTAAATGTATTCTTTTCTTTATTTCTATTTTCTTTTTTTTTTTTTTTTTTTGAGACAGAGCCTCAAACTGTCCCCCTGGGTAGAGTGCCGTAGCATTACAGCTCACAGCAACCTCCAACTCCTGGGCTCAAGTGAGTCTCTTGCCTCCGCCTCCCAAGTAGCTGGGACTACAGGCGCCCGCCACAACGCCCGGCTATTTTTTGGTTGC
>CAUYTI010153470.1:0-24300 GCA_963575145.1 Galago senegalensis
AATTTATAGCTCTCAAATGAAAGCTACAACTTAATTCTAGCCCAAGAATATGGGGAGGGGGTGGGGAAGGGGAGGGGAGAAGGACGGCCGGGTGGTGGGAGGGTGACTGGAAAGATCACCTATATGGTCTATCTAAAAAGGGTACAAGTGAACTTTTCTAGAACTAGAATATAAATGTTTTGACACAATGACTAAGCAAATGACATGAAGTCTATGTTAATCAGCTTGATGAAAGTATTTCAAATTGTATATGAAAACACTACACTGTACTCCATGTTTGCATTAATGTATATAGCTATCATTTAATAAAAAAAAACTGTGGTAAACTGGAAAATGGCTCAAAAAGAGGGATCAGAGTGGTCAAAGGACTCAAAGCCATGTCACTTGGTGACTAGTGAACAGAACTTGGGACATTTGGTTTGGATGTTGAATGGGCATAGCTATTTTCCATATGCTACCTTGAAGAGACATTAAGGTTGTTCTGAATAACTTCAAAGAGCAGAACTGGAAATTGTTTGGAGAAATAATAAGTAGCTGGTTTTGGTTCAGTGTAAGGACAATATTCAATTAAAATAGCTTCAAAATATAATTGAAAGCAGCTGGAGGTGATGAAATTCCTAGCACTCAGCTGGTCCAAGTGTCAGTTCAAAGGTAGTATTAGATGATAGTTATCACTCTAAGTGGCCGAAAGGAGACTTGTTCTTTTTAATTTTCTCATTCATATTTTCTTGCATGTAAATGATCAGATATTTTTAAAACCCACACATTAACTAGAGCTGCGGGTCAAACCTCTGTTGTCCCATGTCTGCAAACTTCTGGGACAGTAAACAAAGGCAAACATCTATAGAACTCCATTCACTTGCAGATTGGCAGAAAATGATGGTCACATTGAGTGCAGAATCAAAAAATGACAGCACTCTTCAAGCATTTGTCATTTCTTCCTGTTAGGAACATTCCAACTCTCAATTACCCTGATTTGATTATTATACATTGTATTCCTGTTTCAAAACATCACATGCACCCCATAAATAGATACATAAGTATTATATAACCATAAGAATTAAGGACTAACTAAAAACAAATATTGACCACACTAAATGAGAGTTCGAAGACCATCTTGAGTTCTCTCTCAAACAGGCAGATCACAGATCTCAAAGGTATTTTTCATTATAAAATTCATATTCCGTTTATTTTCATATGTACCTTTTCTTTGTTCATACAATATTATTTTTTCCTTATAGTGTCTAATATGTATTTTTATACTTTAATTTTTCTTGCCATTTTTTTTGGGGGGATGGTAGAGAGGGTTTTTTTTTTTTTAAACTTGGGATATAGCCCTCTTCAAGGATTCTGGCTTTATAAAACATGTCTCAGAACCACATTTTTGCCTTACACCCACCCAAGCACTTATTTATTCTCTTTTCTATGGATTAAAACCAAAGTTGTGTATCAAGATTATGTAAGGAAATATTACCAATCAGTAATAAAGGCTCAACAGCACAATGTAAAAACTAGCCAAATATTTGAACAGACTTCTAATGAAAGGAGATACACAAATGGCCTATGAAAAGACATTTAATATTATTACTCATCAGGGAAATGCAAATTAAAACCAAACCTACTAGAATGGCTACAATTCAAAGGGCTGGCTGTATGCATCAAATGTTATCAAGGGTATGGAACAACTGTAAGTCTCACCCATTGCTGGTATAATAGGAAATGATACAACTACTTTAGAAAACGGTCCAGTAGCTTCTTAAAAAGGTAAATGGAACATTTATCATTTAACTGAGCAATCCCATCCCTTGGTATTTTTTCCAAGAAAAGTGAAAGCATTTACCTTTACAAAAGCTTTATGAATGTTCATGGCATTGTTATGCATAATAGATAAAGAACTTGGAACAACCCAAATAACCATCAACAGGTGAATGGATAACAAAGTATTGTGTATTCTTTTGACAGGATATTAATCAATAAAAAAATGGACTGATGATGCATTCTTTTCTTTTTCTTTTTCTTTTTTTTTTGGGACAGAGTCTCAAGCTGTTGCCCTGGGTAGAGTGCTGTGGCATCCTAGCTTAGAGCAACCTCCAACTCTTGGGCTCAAGCGATCCTCTTGCCTCAGTTTTTCTATTTTTAGTAGAGACGGGGGTCTTGCTTTTCCTCAGGCTAGTCTCAAACTCGTGAGCCCACGCCTCAGCCTCCCAGAGTGCTAGGATCATAGGCATGAGCCACTGCACCCAGCCTACTGATGCATTCTTGATTAATGAATCTGAAATACATGCTAAGCAAAAGAAGCCAGATGTGCTATGACTCCATGTATATAATTCAAGAAAAGGTGAAGGCAGGTAATAGTGAAATACAGCAGATCAGTGATTGGGCTGGGGATGGGAAGAGAAATTGATGGGATAAGAGCACATGAGTACTTTTTGTGAAATTGGAAACGTTCTTTGTCTAGAATGTGATGGTGGCAAGGTGGTGTGTATGTTTATCAAAATGTATTGGAAGATACCCCAAAATAGATAAATTTTATTATGTATAAATATATCTCAATAAACTCGATTAGAAACATAAAACCAAAAATAATAAAACACTATCTGCTTTTATTTTCTATATTAACCCCTGGGGTGACTGCCCTATTAGCTAGTGAGAATATTGCTTTGAGAATCTGTGAGATTTCTAGTGTGCTTGTAATACTTTGACTTTCAAATCCATGTTTCTGGCATATAAAATTACTTTTTTTCTTGTGAACCGACTGTGTAATTTTAAATGTTTCATTTTTGTTGAACATTGCTAGGTGTTATTGCAAGAGCAATTTCACATTAGCCATATTGCTAGTTCTAGAAATTGCAGAGTTCTGTGCTTTTTGTCTTTGTTTGTTTTGCTAAATGGGGAATTTATCTTGGGAATTAACTTCTACCCCTGAAAATATCCTAGCTGATGAATATTTGATGTTTGAGGAATACAAAGAGGGCACTAATATTTATTTTGTGCTTCTTATATGTTGGGCACTGTTCTAGATGCTTTCACATCTGTTGGCTAATTCAGTTCACATATCAACATTTAGACTGAATGTTTTTTATCCACATTTTATATTTGAGGAAACTGACATTAATAGACTAACTTGCTTTAGTTCCTGCTGGCAACAAATTACAGTCTGGAATGCAAACCAAACTTTCTGATTCCAAATCTAGTTAGTTTTGTTTGAGGTTGCAAAAGTATCATATCTTTAACTTTAATCTGTGGTTTTAAAATAAAAATACAAACATATCATACATTAGATCTAGAACTTATTTATCTTGCATAATTATGATTTATACTCAGGGGGTAGCAACACCCTCTTTCCCCTTCATTCAGGGGTGGTACAGCCCCTGGCAACCACCATTCTTTTCTCTGCTACTGTGATTTTGACTATTTTTGATTACTCATATAAGTGGAATCATGCAGTATCTACATCAGTGCCTGGCATATTTCACTTAGCGGGATATCTTCCAGGTTTATCCATGTTGTGGTAGGATCTCTTTCATTTTTAAGGTTGAATAATATTCTATTGTATGTATATACTACATTTTCTTTATCCAGTCATCTGGCAAATATTTAGGTTGTTTCTCTATCTTGGTTATTATGAATAATAGTGAGTAAACGTGAATGTGCACATACTGCTTTGAGATCCTGATTTCAATTAGTTTGGATCCAGAAGGTGGATTGTTAGATCATGTTACTTCTGTTTTTTTTATTTTTTGAGTAATGTCCAGAGGACAGTAGAACCTTCATAGTTGACCACCTCCCTGCATTGACCACCTCCTTAAGTTGACCTCATTTTCATAGACAGGACATGCACCACACGTATGTATCAGTACAGTATGCCTGGTTCCTTATGTTGACCACCTCTGTATACGGACCAGTTTGTTCCAGTCCCTGGATGGTCAACCTACAGAGGTGGTTCTACTGTATTTTCCATAGTGGCTCTACCACTTACATTCCCATTAACAGTGAAAAAGAATTTCTATTTCTCTACATCCTGGCCAATATTTATCTTTTGTTTTTCTGATAATAAGCTATCCTACCAGGTGTGAGATGAAACCTCATTGTAGTTCTGATTTGCATTTTCCTGATGATTACTCACATTTGGTACCTTTTCATATACCTGGTAGCCATTCATATGTGTTTTTTTTTCTTTTGAGACAGTCTCACTTTGTCACAATTTCTCTTTCTCTTATCCATTTGCCCTTTAATGATTTCTTTTTTTGAGATAGTCTCGCTATGTTGCCCTGGGTAGAGTGCCGTGGTGTCATAGCTCACAGAAAGCTCAAACTCTTGGACTAGAGTGATTCTCTTGGCTCAGCCTCCCCAGTAGCTGATACTATAGGCATCCACCAAAATGCCTGGCTATTTTTAGAGACAGGGTCTCGCTCTTTCTCAGGCTGGTCTCGAACTCCTGAGCTCAAGCCATCTACCTGCCTTGGTCTCCCAGAGTGCTGGGATTATAGGCTTGAGCCACTGTGCCTGGCTCATTTGTATGTTTTCTTTGGAGAAATGTCTCTTCAAGTCCTTTGCTCATTTTTAAATTGGGTTATTGTTTTATTTGTCTGCTATTAAACCATATGTGATTTATTATATGTTTTAGATATTAACTTTTTATCATATAAATGGTTTGAAAACATTTTATCCCATTCCTTATTAGTCTTTTCATTGGGCTAACTATTTCCTTTGCTTTGCTTTTTGTTTGCTGTAGCCTTACTTGTCTATTTTTGTTGCCTGTGCATAGTTAACAATATGTATAATGCACTGAAACATTTGTTAAGAGGGGAGATATCATGTTAAGTCTTTTACCCCCACACACACTTAGACAACCACAAAGGGGCATGAGTAAACTTTTGAAGTAATTGATATGTTTACTACCTTTATTGTGTGATGGTGTCATAGAGGTATCTATGATGAGGTCTGAAAATTAAGTTCACAAACTCATCCTAGAAAAAGTGCTACATACTTCATTGCTGACTATAACTACAGTCACCTTTGAGGCATTCTCCTTCGTAAGCTATATACTGATGCTAGTGCCTAGTCCATTTTTCAAAGCAATTTCTGGAATGACCATCAGAGGTGTCTAATGGCACATAAAACATGCAATAACAATAATGAATGCCACTCAAACAAGGCACCACCACCAATTAACATGAACACTTACAAACCATGGTTATAAAACCTTACTGACTTGTTTGTTCTGTGCTGCCAACATAAGTGCATGAACTTAATTGTCAGACCTTGTACACTGATAGCTCTGATGGTCATTCCAGTAAAGGAGTTCTGAAATTGCTTTGAAGAGTGGACTGAGTACTGGTGTCAGTGCATAGCTTCCCAAGAGGAGTACCTAGAAGGTGACCATAATGATATTTAGCACTTTTTGTAGGGTGAGGTTTTGGACCTAATCGTCTGATTTTGTTTATGCCCAAACTCATTAAAATTATGTACACTAATATATATGTATATCAATTATACCTCAATAAAGCTATTAAGCAGGAAAAGATGGCAACATTTTTCATTATTGAAAAGCCCTCTTAAAGACAGTGTTTATGAAGTTTGCTTCTCCTTGTATCATGGCCCAGGAAATAAAGCCATCCAAAATTGAGTACCAGAAATAACATTCATCACTTTAAAAAATTGATCATAAAATGATAGTTGCCTGATTTTCACTCATATTTGGTGCTATGGTTTGCACGTGGACCCCTGAATTTATGTGTTGGAAACTTAATACCCAATACAACAGTGTTGGGAGATGAGACCTAATGGGAGGTATGTAGGTCATTAGGGCTCTGCCCTTACATATGGATATACCACTATAAAAAGAGTGTACATGAGTTGGTTATTCCCCTTCTGCTCATCTGGTACATGAAGACAGAGAGTTCACTCCTGTCTTGCCCTTTTACCTTTGCCATGTGTGGATGCTGCGAGAAAGGCCTCATCAAATGCTAGCACCTACATGTTGGACTTCCCAGCCTCTAGAACTGTGAGAAATACATTTCTATTCTTAATAAATGGCCCAGCCTCAAGTATCGTTATAGTAGGCCAGACAGACTAAGATATTTGGGAAGGTTTCTCTTGGCTTCTGTCTAGGATAATGTTCCTAGCTGGGGTTAGGTGTGGTAAGAGAAAGGACTGATTTGTGACCTTAATATTCAAGAAAAAGAGCAACTATGTCTGTGTTCCAGGTAAAGAAAATCAGTTAAAAAGGAATATCTGTAGGGGTGGCGCCTGTGGCTCAATGGAGTGGGGCTCTGACCCCATATGCCAGAGGTGGTGGGTTCAAACCAAGCCCCAGCCAAAAAAAGAAAAAAAAAAAACCAACTGTGAAACAAAACAAAAAAAAAAGGAATATCTGTAAATTTAAGGGTGGTTTTGAATATAACACTTCAGGTTTTCAACAGAGGAGTACATAAAGTGGTTTATGGGCTAAAACTTGGAAATGACCAATGAGACATCATAATTGGAGGAAGAGGCCTTTTATGGAATATTGAAAGCCTATTATTAAGTCCAGGGAAGAAAAGGAAACACTAAAAGCACCAAACTTTTAATGATAAGGATTATGTAACTCTCATGTTCTTTATGACTTGATTGAAAGGTAGTTCAGCACTAAATGTAATGCTCAAAATACAATAATTTTATTAGGCTATAGATTTACAAGAAGGTAAGTGGGTACCAGACTATGGCTAAGCTCATGCTGGTAGGCTAAATATTTCAGAATTTGTTTCAAAGTTGTTGGGTAAACACTGTATTAATTAAGGAAACAGTATGGTAATTTGTACTTCAAGAATTATTCTGTGTCATTTTAGAGGATAAACTGGGACAGGAAGATCCATAAATCTATAACACCATTAAACATGTTCTTACAACAATCTTTGGAAGGATACAGAGCTGAGGTGTGGTGCTGACAGAGAAGTCATAGAGATAGTCAATTGGCAAGAGGTGGTCAACTGGAAGTCAATTGGAAGAGATGGTCAATTGGATAGTCAATTGGAAGAGGTGGTAATAGAGAAAGAGTGGAGTCTAGAGTTTTGGCTTAAAGAGTTTAGTAGATCAAGGGGCTATTTGAAACATTAGAGAATGCAAGCAATGGACATGGGCACCCGCTCAAATATAAGCTAGGAGTGTATTTAAAAAGTTTTTATTATGGTGACATAAGTTTTAAGGAAGAGGGAAAGACATTATTTAAACTTTAATGTGTATACATAATAACCAGAATTTTAGACTCTGTGGCTTCTAATTCAGTAGGTCTGCACTTCTAATATTCTCTCAAGTGACTCTGATGCTACTGGTCCTCAGAATTCACTTTGAGTTGCCAATCCCTTGCCATCTACTATGCTCTGAATGTTTAACCTTTACTTTCACCTTCTGGTTGTCTTATATTTGTATGGTTCAATATCTTGACTCTTCTCTTTTCTTGATCCCTTTAATCAACAGTTAATTTAAGATGACACTTTTAAACTACACTGTGGAACTTGACTTTCAATGTTGTCCTTGTGCTGAAGTTATAGATTTTGGAATCATGCACGTATGTTGTAGCAGATTCTATAGGTGTCCTGCTCATGTGTCTTTGAGCTTTATTTGTGTAGTGCAGACTTTCCATTTTTACAACTAAGGATTGTTCCTAGTGCTCATAGCCTACTGTACCCATGTATCTAACAGGTTAAAAGCCAGCCAGACCAGTAGCCTTTGACTAATGACTGATGGAAATTGGTGTATTAATGCCTAAATTCCCTAAGCTCCCTCTCCTCTCAAGTCAGATAACTCTGAAGCATGTCTCTCTCCTGCAAAGTTTCCCAAATTTTCCCAGTGGGTTTTTGTTCCAGTTAACCACAGTGATAACTTGCTTGGAAATGTACCCTTTATTTTCTCTTTCCCTTCTCTATCTTACTTTTCTACTCTTCTGTTGGTGTTTCACAGGATCATTTCCCAAATACACCGCTTTTGTGAGGAACCCAAAGACATTGCTGGTAACTAAAACTGAGTGCACATACAAAATCACTGGGACAGAGTGTATGCAGTGAAAGAGAATATGTATGCAATGAGGATGAAACCATGAATGTATATCCTTGTGTCAAATAGGTTCAGAAAAGCATAGATCAGCGAGGTAGGAAAAAAGCCACAAGTGGTCCTCCCCTCCATGTCACTTGTTTCACCTGAACTCCAAACCTATATATCCAACTGCCTTCTGGGCTAGTCAGCTTGAACATGAAGGTTTCTATGAAGAAACCCAACTGTCATCCTTGACTCTTCCATGTTACCACTCATATCTAGCAGAACACTGACCACCACTAAGAATTCTCGTTTCTGGACCCCGAACAGCTATGAAATCCAGCCATGTACTTCTCTTTGTGCTCTATTGCCACCATTCTAGTCGAAGCCACCATCACCTCATACCTGCAAAGACCTCCCAACTTTTTCCTCTCTCTCTGATTTTGACCTCTCTAATTCATTCTCCATAAGGGAGCCACACGGATTACATGCCCCTCTGCTGAGAGTGGTTCAAGAATCTCCATTCCTCTCCAAATGAATTCCAAACTCCTTATCCTGAAAAATGTACTCAGACTTTTAACTTCTTTTCTCATTTCTTTGCCCATGATAATCTAAGTTCTAGTTATCCTGAGCTACTGGAAGTCCCCCAAATTTCTACTATTTCTTTCTCCTGGGTTGATGTATATGCTAATCCCTTGCTGAGATGTCTTTTTGCCAGATCCCTCCCCTGGATAACTTGATTCATTCTTCCAGGCTCAATTTGAATGCTGTCCCTTATGGGAGCTTGTCTAAACCCCCAAAGTCTAGGGCTCGAGGCCCAATTGTTGCAGTACTTTCTTACTGTTTTGTTACCTTACCACTGTGTGTTATAATGCTTTGGTAACTACTCTTTTTTTTTGCCACTGGATTATAAACTCTGCCGAGCTTGGTGACTAATTTTTTAAAATTATTAATTATCATATTCCTACTGCTTGGTAGAAAGTAAGTGCGCAATACTCTTTTAATGACTGGAAGAAATGACTCATCAGCTGCAAATGCTAGAGTATTAAAAGAAATTAGGATGGAAAATAACTGAAGGTGGTTTCTGTAATGAGGAGGTTGTCACTGCCTTTAACGAGAGCAGCTATACTTCAATATGTGGTGTAGTAATTGTGTTACTTTGGAGCTTGTAAATAAAGATAATGTAAAATGCGGAATTTCTGAAAAAAATATTAGGGATGAGGGAGAGATTTAGAGAATGCTCCAAGTAGTCATTGGGCTCCAATTAATGTTCAATTTGAGGTGGATGACAATGTTATGCTTTTTTTCATATTAAAAGAAAACACATTTGGGGCACTGATAGTTTATTTTGTAAGCCTGTTTTATTATCCCTTAACAGATGATCAAAAACTAGGACTATCTCATTGTAATGGAAAAACACACACCACATGTACTCACTGTTAGATTGGAAGTAATTCATGAACACTTAGGTGAACATATGGAAATCACAGTCATCACAAATCAAGTAGGTGGGAAGGAGGAGGAGGGAAACGGGTAAATTCACAACTAAGGGTAAAACGCACATTGTCTAGATGACGGGCACACGTACAACATTGATTCAAATAGTACAAAAGCAATTTATGTAACCGAAATGTTTGTATCCCCTAATATTCTGAAACCAAATTAACAAAGAGAATTAGGAATAACTTAGGCAATTTTCCTTTCTTGGCTTGCTGGTAACATAACTGTGGGATATACGTTCATACTTACAAAGCGTGAGAACTCTTTGGCAGTGTCGCAAGATCACCAAAGGGTGGAAACTTTTGGTTGGAGGAGGCCATTTGTTGATTTGAACTTCTGCAAATATGTCATTTGGAGGCAGGGCGTAGTAGGTCTGTCTCACTCCATGTAGAAACACAGCTCACAAGTTTGGAGAATTGACCCATCTTGTCTCTGGGAGTTTCCCAACTCGCTAATATACAAGATGAAAAAAAGGTCGCTGGAGTATGATTTATTGTCAAGTGTGAAGTGTCAAAAATGTGCTCTATTTCAAGTATGCCTGAGGTACCCTTCTTACAAATTTTACAGACACTGATGCATTTTATTCATGAAGTACTCCTCACCAAAATGCTTGGAGCATAGCACATGAGCGATAAAAACGCTGGAATATAATGAAAAGGTTGTAAATTATATACGGGAAGGAAGAAAGTCTCTCGAAGAGTTCTCAATCTGCATGCTACTCTGTGTTTTTAAAAGAACCAAAATAAATTAGAAACAAAGGGGCTCATGGAACAGTCATATTTTTCATTTAGAAAATTTTGTTAATGAGTTCTATAAAGAAGAACTTCTATTTCTCTAGAGCAAGTTTGAGTAGAGATACATTTCTTAGGGACATGATCCGATCAAAATGAGACCAAATTATAAATAGATTTGAGGGAATAATACTTTTTAAAGCCAATTATAAAGACTTTTGACTAGATATAAAATTATACATCACTAGGAATTTAACTACATGTTATATGTAATTATTGTGCTATGATGTTTCGAGTATCACCTTAGTATCTATGATGATAGTGCAAGTGAAAATAACTTATTCATTCAACACGGATGAATCTAGCCACAAGGGTTATAGTGGAAAACAAGGCAAAGTCCCTGTTCTCAAAGAATTTATATTTGAAGCAAAAAGATAAATAAATGGGTATGGTACATAATATAATGTCAGATGATGATAAGTACTATGGAGCAAAATAAAACCTGCTACGGAGGGAGAGAATCACAGGGGAGTAGCGCGGGTATCATGTGGATGAGATGGACAGGAAATCACTTTATGCCCTAAATAAGTCAGAACATCCACAATTCCAAGTGATGAGTCAAACAAGGGAAATATATTTAGAAAAAAACAGAAATTACTATTTTGGTAGGATTTCAGGATTGGTAGCATTTTTTCGATTTAGTGGCTTGAAAAAAGTTTCCTTTAAAACAAAAAAGAAAACTAGCTGAGGCTGGATCACAAACATTGCAGAAAATGTGTAATAGCATTCAAGTTGAGAATGAATGAGGGGAACCATCAACTGTTCTTCTTATATTTCCAGTCCATAAATAGAATGGGTTTGAATACCATCATTAGCTAAATGGTAAATATGAAATGGTTTAGAATAGTGACTCAAAGGATAGATGCTGCCAAAAAAAAAAAAAAAAAAGTTAAGGCTTACTTTCTAGATCTACAACTTTATACCAGAGGGAATTTCTTCACTTTGCCATGTTTCCATTTTATTATATGTAAAAACAATAGTGTTTATGTTATAGACCTGTTTTTAGGATTATATAAACAAATATATATAACATGAGTAAGAGCCTAACATTATTATTTTGTCAATTTTGGATTTGGATTAGTAATGATGTTTTTTCACTTTGGTTTTCCTTTCATTTTTTTGCATTGCCTAAGTAGTCATTGAAATAGATTCTTTCTATATATTTTTTTTTTGAGACAGAGTCTATATCACCCTGGGTAGAGTGCCATGGTGTCACAGCTCACAGCAACCTCAAACTCCTTGGCTTAAGTGATTCTCTTGCCTCAGCCTCCCAAGTAGTTGGGACTACAGGTGCCTGCCACAACACCTGGCCATTTTTTGGTTGTGTTGTCATTGTTGTTTGGCAGGCCCAGGCTGGATTCGAACCCGCCACTTCCGGTGTATGTGGCTGGCACTCTAGACGCTTGAGCTACAGGCACGGAGCCAGATTCTTTCCATATTATTACACAAATGAAGTTTAGGTAAATCTTTTTATTTTCTTAGCATAATTCTTAGTTTACAATCACTCCCTAAATAAAAAGCTATTTCCCTTTCTTGTTCCCTAGTTAGGAGAATGGTGACATAAATTTTTCTTATCATAGATTTTAAGAGGCATTTTATGAAGTGAAGGAGGAAAGTCACGTTGTTGATATGCTGTAGTGTTGGCATGTTGAAGCAACAGAACTTAATTAAGAGTTCTAAAGTATAATTTAAATTGTCCTGGGAAAATGTCATTATTAGAAACTGTTCATCAAAGCCTTGACAAAGAAAGTCAGTCTTAGAAAATAAGGTTTATAACTTTCGTCTATTATGTAGCAAGGAGTTTCTATTATTTCAAACTTCTAATATGTTTCATTAGGGGTAATGCCAATTTTCAAGAGAAATTTCAAGCTAAACATGGCACAAGGATTAATCAGTATGTTAGAAATTGTAGAAATTCTCAAAGAGGTATCTAGGTCATTCGTATTTTACAAAAAATAAAAATCATTAACTTGAATGCTAACATTTGATTTGATCATGTTCTATGAAATAATTAGAATAGCAACCATTTCCCCCCTTTGCCAGTAAACATATTAAAAAATAATCATAAAAAGAAAGATAAGAATTGTGTAGTGAGTTTTCACACCTCAGACATAACCTGAACACACTCCTTATATTATTTAACTTTAAATATTGGAATTTATCTTTGTGTTTCCATTTCATTAAACAATTTTCATGCCAGTCTCTGAGTTTAATGTTTCCAGCATTCTGTTTTTTCTTTTATTTTAATTTATACCCTGCTTGAAGGCATGGCATATACCATAATGTAGCTGAATGAGAAAGAGATGCTGAGAAATGAGTTTTGAGGTCTGGCATATCTGAAAAAGTCTATTTAACTGATAGTTGGGGGGAGTATAGAATTATAGGTTGGCTATCCCATTTCCTCAAAAGTTTGATGGTAGTGCTTCATTGCCTCGTAGCTCCTTGTATTACTGTTAATAAGTCAGAAGTAGTCTCATGTCTTATTCTTCCTATATGACTTGGTTTTCTCCCCTCACTGGAAGCTCATAGTATCTTCACTTTGTCCCAGCGTTCTTAAATTCCATGATAATATTCCTTTCACGAGGGCCTGATTTAGTCTATTGTACTGCATAGTTTGTGAGTTCTTTCAATCTAGAAATCCATCTGAAAAGTTTGGTTGAATTTTATTTTTTCATGATTTCTTCCCTGTATTCTCTCTTCACTTTCTGGTGCTCTATTAGAGGTATTCCTGTTGAATGATGGCGCTCTTAGCACAATCCTCTACTTTTCTTATCTTCTCATTTTTCGTTTGTTTGTCTTTTTGCTTTCATTTAGGGAATTTTTTCTAAATGTTATCTTGCAAAATTTAATTTAGTTTTTGTTTCTTTCACCCCCTGCCCCAGGTAAACCATCCGATCTCTTGCCTGGAGTGTCAAAGCCTGGCCTATATTCTGGAGCTAACTGTGGGGAGAAGATTAGTGATCCCAGTATTCAGTAAGTAAGTGTTCCCTTGATTTTCCTATTTCCTATGTGCTGCCTATACATGCTACCATTCCTGGGGCTCTTTATAGGCCTTACAAGTTCCATCTCCATGCTTCTCTACCCTGCTGTGTGTGTGTGCTTCAGGAGTCTGATTCTATGAACATTATCAATTAAGATTGGTTTTGGCCAGTGGGAGGGAAGTGGCTGTATTCCTGTAATAAAAAGACACAGTGTATCCTCCTCAGAACTGCAAGTTTTCCTGGGTTCTAGGTAATGCAACTCTCCTTTTGCACTTGTAATCCTGCTACTGGTAGCGACCTCCAGCTCTTGCAAGTCCCAAGTGTTTCTCCATCCCATTAATATTAGTTTCATTTTGTTGAATTAAACAAAGCAGAGATATTTACAGTTATACAGAAAGTGAAAATACAGATAGATTGTGCTTTAAAATAATGAGATAGAAATTGAAAAAATATGTTAGCAGGTATTTGGGGAATGATTATTCACAAAGAAGGGTGTATTTCTTTAGGGTTTGTTGCAAAATTAAATAGTAAATTATTTTACATGCATTTAAAGCACAGTTTTTCTCATAAAAATTTACTTTATCTATGACTTTTACACTATATCAAGTGATTAAGGCAAGGGGGAAATTGAGAACAAAGAGGATTAGAGAGGGCAAATCAGAGAAAAGAATCTTTCAAATTGAGTGCAAAGGCCTATAGATTTTAAAACATTGACTGCCATGCTCAATTTTTTTTTCCTTAGGGCCACTGCATATTTTGTCATGCCATATAGGTCAAGAGACACGTGAGTTATACATGCTTCACGAGGCCTGGGCTCAAAACTGGCATAAGTTAAATACAACTCACATGGCAGTTAATGTGTTAAAGACTACCATGGAAGAATTTATGCCCTCTAAAGACTGTAGTTCTCCTATCATTTAGTTTAAAAATTATACTCTTGAATCCTCAGCTAAAATAAATAATGTTAGCGGCATGGAGGATGGATTGATGAGGAAGCAGTTTTCACAACTTTAGGGCACAGCTACAACCTAATATGGCAAACCCCAGCTTCTTTTACTTTTAAGGCACTTCAGTTTGTTATTACTGATTAAGAGTTATCTGGATTGGCTCTCCTGGTCAGTAAAAATTATCCCAAATGCTATGTGATTACTGGGAAATGCTCATATGAGATGAGAGTCTCTTTTATTCCCATGTGTGGTGGACATTTCAGCTGTGATTTTGTAGGAGGGAAGGGAGGACCACTAAACCCTGGGGTCTACATTGCTGATATAGTATGACCTCAATAACGTATCTCCGAAGCTGTAAGAGAACTGAGTCATAGACAAAGGAGTTTTTAAAGTAAAAAATGCAGTTGAAACATAATTTGCCTTATCTGCCAAGGACATTATCATTTCTTAATCATAGCATGAGCTACATTTTGCATAGTGATTCAATTGGGGCTAGCGAAAAGTTTCAATATTTCAAGGCTGGTTATTAAAGCAATTATTCTCTTGAGTAAGGTTTTGAAAAATCTCCATAACAACTGGCATGGGGGAAAAATAGTGGCAGTTTACCCTAAAATGTTTCGCCGATGGTGAATTTTCTTACCATAATGTCTGCTAGAACCTTGTTACCTAGTGTGTGGTTTGTAGATCAGCAGCTCGGGCAACACCTGGGAAATTATTGGAAATGCAGACTCTCTCAAGACCCTCCCCAGACCCAGTAAATCAGACAGAATCTGTATTTCAACAAGACAATCATGGGTGCGTGTCAACATTGGAGAGGATCATAGCGTAGTCTGGTAGTTATTAAAACCCTGACCTCTCATCTAAAACAGGAGGATTTGATTTTTCAACAGTAGCAGTGCCTTCCAAAATGCATCTCATGGCACACATTTTTTTTGTATTTAATCCAAGAGTTACATGAGATAAATTTTAAATAAAACATCAAGGCAGATGTACCAAGAAGGGATTATATGGTATCATGATAGGTGATGTTATTGTTTGAAAATGTATAATTAAAATTCTTATAGGAGCAACTTTCTAAATGAGAAAATTTTCCCCCTCTCTGATCTTCCCTCACATCAACACATCTATATTCTAATATGTAATGCTAGGTTTCTTCTCTAAATTGAGCTTAAGCTCTTCCCTTCACATTCAGAGCATTTCATTCAGGAGCTGGGATGTTTAAATAGATTGCTTCTCCTTTCACATATCTCTAATGTAAAGTGTGTAGAATAATTAACCTAATTTACGTTGCACTTACAAACAACTGATAACACCTTTTAAACATGCCATAGAGAAGTTAACTGGAGATTTGGGGAAAGAATGTTTTTTCTTTGTTTCTTTTTTATTTGATCTCCCTGCATATGTAAAATATTCTAGAACAATGTAGCTCTATAGAGGTTAATTTCCCCTCTAGCCTGGGCCTCTGTATAATCTTTCCTTTGTTTTAGTAAACACTATTGGTTATCTCCTGTAGACAGGAGTAAACACTATTGGTATATCTCCTGTATACCATGAATGAGAATACAAAGACTAAATGTCCATCCTAGAGTTGCTTACCATCTCTTGTGGAAGAAGGTCAGAGACACCATTATAATTCCAGATTATAAATGCTGTGATACTGTTGGTAATACATGATGGCTAATTCCATTTTGGAAATCAGAGATTGATTCATAAAAGAGGTGACTGCTTTTGGCATCTTGTTAGTGTATGATTTATGATACAAATATACACAACTGTTGGCTTGTGCTCTCAGAGAAGGTGGCTGAATGAATCTTTAAGTAGAGCCAAGCCTGATATTGGCAGGTTCAATTAGACTGAACTCTGTCCAAAACGTAACTTGATGGACAGGATTAAAAAAAATAACCTCTGCTAATATGATAAAACAAGAGTAAATGGTGTCCTGAATAAATCTGAATGATTAACATTTTAATATTCACCCTGAACAGTTGTAATAGCTGCTGCAGTAGAGATAGGGGGCATTAAAGGGATAATCATAATAATGATAACAGCTGACATGTGCAGCTTACAAAGTGCTTTCAAACTCATTATCTCATTTAATTTTCACAACAACCCCATGGGGTAGGCGTTACTCACATTTCCTAGTTGAAAAAATTGTCAAAGTAAGTAGCAGAACCTGGAAAAGAAACCAGGTCTTTACAGCTCTAAGATTAGTATTCTTTCTACTTGAACCAGAACTTTGAAACCTTCATGGAAGTCTCCTTTCATTCCAGAGACTATAAAGAACCTTCTACCCTGACCTGAGGGTGCTTCATTGGCAAGAGCTTCTGAAAGTCTGGGGTGAAAAGTGGGTTTTTTCTCTAAAATAAACTATTATCTCCCCTGCCAAGCTTAGTCCTCCTGCTGCATTCTTTGTTTCCTGGTGATCAGCACACTTGTGATTCAAAGTGGGGACAAAGGCAGAGTGGAAATGAAAATTACTTCTAGGTTTTTAATTTGAGCATGGAGCCATTAAGGAAGACAAAGGATACACATAGGGTTGGAATTGGGGAACTACACTAGCTTTAAGGATGGGCTTAGGGATGAGAAGCTAGAATGATAAGCAGACCAAATATCAATATTGTGCCTTAGGGGAACTTGTGACAGTTTAGGTAGTGTCTTATCATCAATAAAACTTTGGGCATATTACAGAGTGACTGTCCTGGATCTGAAAACCTTGGGTTCAGATTGGCATTGTCTATCTTGGTTGGAGAAAGACCTGAGAAATGCCTGTAATATATAAGCACAGTCGGAGGGATTGGTGAGGGCCAGGGAAGGTGGCAGCTTTTCAGCTAATGCTCTAGTCAATGTAAGTGGACTGAAAGGCAAATCATAAAACCAAGGCAGAGGCCCAGTTAAGTGGCCTGGACTAACATGGCAAGGTCAATGACAATGCTTCAGTCCAAATGACATGTGGGAATCCTATTTTTCATGCAGGACCTAGTTTAAAGTGTGTGAGTTCAAATGCCAGGCTTGTGATAAAACGACTTGTTTTTAATGTTGTTAAATTTTGATGACAATTTTTGAAACATTGTCGACATTATTTAAGGAGTAGCTCAAGAATCAGTAAGTCTGAGTTTACAGGTTTGACCAAGGCTAGGAAAGTGTCATTTGTACAATCTGATAGAAATGGCTTATTACACATGTTAAAAATTTGTACTGTATCATATTAAATCACATAACATCCATTGGCAAAAAATCAAATTAATGAGATTTAATATAGAATTCCATATAGTAAGACAAAATAATGCCCTCCAAAAGATGCCCATGTTCTAATCTCTGGAATTTGTAAATATGTTACCATATATGGCAAGAGGGACTTTGTAGATGTGAATAAGGTTAAATAACTTGAGATAGGGAAATTATACTGCATTATCCAGGTAGGCCCAATGAAATCATGAGTTATTAAAATTGGAGACCCTTTCTTGGCTACAGTCAGAAAGAAAAGAGGAAAGCAGAATGATTCAGGGCCCCATTGCTGGTTCTCAGATGCAGGGAGCTATGTTTAGGGACTGAATTCTACCAAAAGTATAAGCAGTAGGGGAATGAATCTTCCACTACACCCTATAGAAAGGAATACAGACCTGAAAATGCCTTCATTTCAGGCTGGTGAGATTCATGTCGAACTTCTGGCCTGCAGAACAGTAAGATAATAAATTTGTGTTGTTTTAAGCCACTGTGTTTATGGCAATTTGTTATAGCAGTGATATAAAACTGTAAGTCTTGCTGTATGATTTGGAGATTTATAGATTGCAGTCCCTTATAGGACAAGGATTTCTTCTATTTTATTCAGTGATGTATTAAGTGCTTATAACAGTGCGTAGTAAATAGTAGGTGCTTATAAGTTTTATTAGAATTTATTTATTGGTTATTACATCAACAAATATTTCCTGAGTGCCTATGCATACATGGTTCTATGCTTGACTTTGCATGAGGATGTAAAGATAGGCATTTTTTCATAAAATATGAATCAAGAAGTTTAATCAGTTTTGAGTAAGAATAGGGATCAGAAAACTATAGTTCTTAGGCCAAATCTGCATAAGTAAAACACAGCCTTTGTCCGTTTATATGTTGTCTCTGGCCACTTTTGAGCTACAATAGTAGAATTGAGTAGTTGTGCAGTTGAGACAGAGATTATTTGAACCACAAAGCTAAAAATGTCTCATTTGGTTCTTTACCAAGGAGGGGAACCATTCTTGTCAACTCCTGAATAAGAACCCTGTCTTTATGGGT
The DNA here is from genome assembly GCA_963575145.1 of Galago senegalensis. Classification (NCBI taxonomy): domain Eukaryota; kingdom Metazoa; phylum Chordata; class Mammalia; order Primates; family Galagidae; genus Galago; species Galago senegalensis. Next base: position 18,502 of record CAUYTI010153470.1, read on the forward strand.
TGCTAGCTGTGTACTTTTATTTTATAAATATGATTTCATAAAAATGATTTAAAAATCATTTTTAACATAAGGACATATGCACTAGATTGTTTATCACAGCTCAATTTACAATCATCAAGGTGTGGAAACAACCTAAATGCCCATCAACTCAGGAATGGATTAATCAGCTGTGGTATGTGTATACCATAGAGTACTTTCAGCCATAAGAAAAGATGGTGACTTCACATCTTTTGTATTAACCTGGATGGAGTTGAAACACATTCTTCTTAGTAAAGTATCATAATAATGGAAAAGCAAATATCCAAATTACTTAATACTGATATGAAGCCAGTAGATGATCTAATTCATGCCCACATGGAAGAAAAACTCATTTTAATTTAAGTTGGGGGAAGGGAGAATAAGGAAGGAGAGAGGAGAATGGGGAGTGGGAGAGCTCCCATTTAATGGGAACAATGTAGGGGTATATGGCATACCTTTTGGGTGCAGGACATAAGTATAAGAGGGACTCTACCCAACAAATTCAAATATTGTGATTTGGTTATTTGTACCCTCACATTAATCTGAAATAAAAAAAATTCAGCCCTCTTTCATGATTAAAAACCCTCAACAAAATAGGCATAAAAAGAACATATCTAAAACTTTAAAAAGGCATATATTACAAACACAGAGGTAACATTATACTGAATGGGGAACAGTTGAAAATGTTCCCACTAAGAACTGATATGAGAGAAGGGTGCCCACTGTCACCAGTTCTATTCAACTTAGTGCTGGAGGTCTAATCCAGAGGAATCCAGCAAGAGAAAGATAGAGTATCCAAATCAGGAAAGAGGAGGTCAAACTATCATTTCTTGCTGGTCATGTGGTCTTATATCTAGAAAACTCTGAGGGCTCCACCAAGAGACTCCTACAATTGTTAAATTCAACAAAGTCTCAGGTTATAAAATCAATGTACATGAATCAGTAGCATTCCTATATACCAGTAACATTCAGAGTCAAATCAAAGACTCAATAACATCCACAGTAAATACAAAGAAAATAAAATACCTAGGAATATACTTAACTAAGGAAATGAAAGAGCTCTACAAAAAGAACTGCAAAACATGGAAGAAAGAAATTGTAGATGACATAAACAAATGGAACAACATATTATGCTCATGAAGCAGTAGAATCAATATCGTTAAAATGTCCATACTACTCAAAGTGATTTTTTTACAGAGTCAATGCAATCCCCATCAAAATGCCAACATCATATTTCACAGATCCAGATAAAAAATAATTCTATGTTTTGTTTAGAAGCAGAATAGAATCTGAATAGCCAAAGTATTCTTAAGCAAAAGGAACAAATCTGGAAGCATCATATTACCAGACTTCAAATTGTACTACAGTGCTCTAGTAAGTAAATAAGTGTGGTATTGGTGCATAAATGGAGAAATAGACTGATGGAACAGAACAGAAAACCCAGATATAAAATCATCCACATACAGCCAACTAATACTCAGAGTTGACTGGAGCTGGGTATTTCCTTTCCCCGGCCTAATACCTCAGCAGGTTAGGCTCTGGTTGATTAGTTTCTTCTAAAGGGACACCTTTTTAAAAAGAGTAGAGTGTTCTGGCATATTTCAAAATGTTTCCTTTTACCCTTCACGTGCGAGAATGATAAGGGGATTTTTCTATAATATTTACTGTGAGAAACTAGTTGTGCTCCTGGAGGTAAACTCATAAATGTGTTGGTGCTTCCTATTAGTGGGTGCTCCTGGAGCTTTTAACTTTCAGAGTTGTCTATGCCAACCCTATAGCAATTCATCAATTACACTCCAGATATTTTTACACCATTTATGGTTCCCATAGATGTTTCTGCTCTGGTACATTGCGATTCTTTGATTCACATATTTGTCTCTCCAGTTTGGGAGATAGTACTTTGCCCTGTGACCTCACTTGTCTTACAGATCTAAGAAGAACTGGAAGTCCCCATAAGAATGTTATTTTTTAAAAATTGTCTCTACTACTTCTCCTTCTGCTGCTATCACCACTGCTACAATAATCAAGTTAAATAAGAAAGACACGTCCATGAAAGCTCTTCTGGAAAAGTATATATACCATAATTTTCCATTAAAATTCAGATCCATTTTCGTCTTTGGATTTATTATGGTCCAGTACCTACTGTTTAGCAGATAACATTGAAGCTGATTTTATCTGCATCTATTATTCCATCTTGATAAACAGCTGTAGAGATCTTTATGTTCTCAGTCTGAGCTAATTTTTAATTTTTCATTACTCAAGACAATTTTGAAATGTTATAATTTATATAATTTTTTCAGGAAATTCTCATCACATTTACTACTGATCCTTGAAGCTTCTATGTATGGGTTAGTGGCTAGACTTGTATAAATATGGTAGATCATGTTTTCAAAGATGGCCATAACTTTATCTCCTATTCATTATACTCTTTTTAATGTGATGTTGTCACTCCTCTATCAAAAAAAATGTCCATTTTCCCCCTTAAACCTGGCCCTTTCTTGTGACATTTTTTGGAATAGAATGAAAGGATGAGCTTTAAGAAATCTGTAGCTACTTATTCACTTTTTGGAATGATAATTCCTAGAATTCACCTACCATGTTGTGAAGAAGCCCAAGTAGCTATGTGGAAAGTCCTAGCTAGAGGAGAGCCAAAGCCCCTAGCTGATGGCCTGGCCCAATAACTATCTATCATCCAACAATGTGTATGTAGCCATTTTGAACTTTCCAGATATCCCTGTATCTCAGCCAATATCAAGTGAGGCAGAAAGAATACCTCATCAATCTGTAGAATTATGAAAAATAATATTTATAAGCCACTCAATTTGGGAATGCTTGCTGTACTACAGTAGGTAAGTGAAATACTAAGTTTGTGTGAGAAGTTATTTGTTTTTTAAGATTCCTAACTACCCATGGGAATCTATGACAGTAGAATTTTGTAATGCCAGATGAAGACTAGCAGTACAGATTTTAAGTCATTGTTTGGAATTGTCTTTGAAAGTATGCAGCCCTAAAGAAAGATGGAGACTTTACCTCCTTCATGTTTACATGGATGGAGCTGGAAAATGTTCTTCTTAGTAAAGTATCTCAAGAATGGAAGAAAAAGTATCCAATGTACACAGCCCTACTATGAAACTTATAGCCCAAGAACATGGGGAAAGGGGAGAGGGAGAGGAGGGGAGGGGAGAGGATGGATGGAGGAAGGGTGATTGGTGGGATCACGCCTATGGTTCATCTTACAAGGGTACATGTGAATCTACATGGAGAATATAAATATCTTGACACAGTAAGTGTTTGATGAAAATATTTCAAATTGTATATAAAAACAGCACACTGTACCCCATGACAGTATTAATGTACACAGCTATGATTTAATAAAAAATAAATAAATAAAAATAAATGACATGGAATCCCACACAGGCATAATGTATTCATGATCCATGTATATATGACTTAACAAAAGGGAAAAAAAGAAAAGAAATAAAGGAAAACAAATAATAATTATTTGAAAATATCACTAAAATTGATAGCCTCTAGCCAAACTAACTGAGGAAAAAAGACAAAGGACATAAATTACTAATATCAAAAATGAAAGAGAGTACATCATGACATGGGCATTTGCTTTATTACATTTTCAGTGCTATAACAGAAGACTAGAGACCGGGTAATTTATAGTAGAAAAGGTTTATTTGGTTTATGATTGTAGAGGCTGAGAAGCCTAAGATGAGGCAACCAAATCTGGTCAGCTTCTGGTCAACTGGTGAGGGCCTCATGCTTCACCTTCATGGTAGAAGGAGAAGTTGGCATGTGCAAAAACAACAGGGGTCAAAGGAGGGTGGCTCACTTTAGAACAATCTGCTCTCTTGAGAATTAACTCAGTCTCAGGAAGACTAACATAGTTTCTCAAGAAAGCCATTAATTCATTTTACTGGCCTAATCACCTCTTAGAGGTCTCACCTCCCAACAGTAATACTATAGCAATGAAAGTTTAACATGAGCTTTGGTGAAGAGAAACCACATCCAAGCCATAGTATTCTGACCCTGGCCCTTAAAAACTCATATCCTTCTCATATACAAAATATAATAATCCCATCCCAATAGTCCCCAAGGTCTTAACTCATTCCATCACTAACTCAAAAGTTCAAAGTCCTAAGTCTCATCTGAAACTCAAAGCAAACTTCTTCCAGCTGTGAGCCTATAAAATTAAAACAAGTTGTTTTACTTCCAAGACACAATGGTAGAATAGGCAAGAAGCAAACATTCCCATTCCAAAAAAGAAAGAAGTAACTGGCCTAAAGTAAGTCCAAAACTCAGCAGGGAGAATATTAAATCTTAAAGCTCCAAAACAATCTTTCATTCCATGCATTTTTCCGGGACACATTGTGGTGGTGGTGGAGGGGGAAGGCCTCCCAAGGCCTTATGCATCCCTGTCTCCATGATTTTTCTGGGTGCGGCCAATGTGGCTGCTCTCATTGGTTGGAGTCGAATGCTGGTGGCTATAGCCTTTCCAGGTGGATATTGTATACTGTTGGTAGCTCAGCAGTTCTGGGGTCCCAGCAGCAGACCCATTTTCATGGCTCCACCAAGAATTGCCCTGATAGGAAGTCTTTGTAATTCCACCCCCATGGCAAGTTATGCCTGGGTCTGCAGGCTTTCTGTGACACTTTTTGAAATCTAAGTGGAAGAAACCATGCCTCCATAGCACTTATATTCTGCATGCCTGCAGAATTAGCATCTTGTGGGCATCACCAAGGCTATAGCGTGTGCTCTTCAGAGTTATGGTACAAGCCACATGTAGGCCTCTTGACCTATGCTGTTACAACCCAACCAGATTCATCTGCCCACTGCCCAAGAGAATGCTAGTACCTAGAGACAGAAAGGTTTATAGCAGAAAGAGTTTATTCCACACAGTGCTAACCAGGGAGATGGAAGGAATTTCTCAAATATTCTTCCTTGAAAATTGAGGAGGCAAGGTTTTAAAGACAATTTTTAAAGGCAGAGAGTTAGGCAACCAGGGTCTGCTAATTGACTGGTTTCAGAGAGGAACCATCAGTCCTTTGGTATGGGCCAAAGTGACTGGGTGAGTGAGTGAGCTGATCGACTGAAATGTAATTCCTTGGTGGAGGGGGGAGTCCGAAACCAGTTGAATCAGTTCCTTGATCAGGGTAGGTCCATCACTAGAATACAGGGTCTGTAAGATATTTCAAAAATGACACCTAGGTTCCAAATAGGTCATATTCTATATAGAGAAAGTTAAGACTGTTTATAACTGACAACAATGCGTGGCTCCAGGGTAAAGAAACAAACAGAGGGAACAGTAATTATTATTAGGCAAACAAGGGGACAGTGGCTGATTATTATCATTGTTTTAGTTAACTTTGCAGTTTGGGTACCCTTACTCTAGCTCTCCCTTTTTACCCCTTCATCAGTTTGTAATAGCAATTTTAATGGCATGGCTCCACTAAGGTTTATGGCATGTACCTTTTATAGCAACAAGTTAAGCTTTACCTAGAGCCACTTGAGTCACAGCTCAAGTAGAAAGGGAAGTACTGCACCTGAAGGCAGGGAAAGAGACCTCAGGCAACCCTGAGCAAAGAGGCAGCCCTGGGCAGGAACATATCCCTGAAACCCTTCAGTCCTCCTAGAATTCTGGGCCTGTGATGGGAGGGGAAGCCTCAAAGATCTCTGAAATAGACCTTGGGGTCATTTTCCCATTGTCTTAACAATTAGTACATAGCTCCCTTCTATGAATGCTAATCTCTTCAGTAACCAGTCACTTGGCCA
>CAUYTI010153472.1:0-19676 GCA_963575145.1 Galago senegalensis
AATGTTCAAGATATGTTATATAATACAACATGCCTGTTCGCAGGGGGAAACTAGGAAATAACTTATGTGTACTTCTTGATTTCATCGTATAAGACAAGCACAAAAGCACCACCCATGCCTCTGAGAACATTGGACCATGCATGTTTAACGTATAAACAGTATATATACAGTTTATATATAAAATATATTTATATATTTATTTAATATGTATTATATCTATTTCATGTATAAAATATATAGATAAGGTCTAAAAATGGCTCAATGAAATGCTTTAACATTTTAAATAATTCTTGATTTGAAGGATTCATTTGCTTAAGCTGCCCCCTTCATTTCTAAAGCAAGGAACCAATGAAAGAGAAGTTTCATAAATACAGTTTAGTAGAGGCAGCAATAAATAAATGCATGAAGTAATGCATACCAAATGACAACAATCTATAAGTAAGCCCTGCCTAGAGTATCCTTTCTGTAAGGAGGTGGAAAATAAATTAATGAATAAATAAATAATAAATAATAAAGCCCTGGTAAATTGCAATTCTGATAAGAGTAGAAATCCACATGTCATGGGGATCACTGTGACATGACTAGTCATTTTAAAGTTTGGAAAGAGGCAGGTGAAGGAATGTAAGTTTCTAGCTTCATATAACCAAACTAGATTGTCAAGTTTATTGTCATATAGAGGATTTTAGATCAATTATGAGAAAACATTTTAAGCCATGAATGGAGGAGGCGACCTATTTAAGAACTAAGCCTTTTTTGAATTAAAATATTTTTCTAAATTTGAAATGCAAGAAAATACTTTTAGCTAAATTCCTTTAAGAATAGTTTTTAAGGCCAGGAGTGGTGGCTCACTCCTGTAATCCTAGCACTCTGGGAGGCTGAGGCAAGTGGATTGCTTGAGCTCACAAGTTCAAGACCAGCCTGAGCCAGAGTGAGACACTATCTTAAAAAAAAAATAGCTGGTCATTGTGGTAGGTGCCTACTAGCTACTTGGGAGGCTGAGCCAAGAGGATCACTTGTGCCCAAGAGTTTGAGGTTGCTGCGAGCTATGATGCCATAGCACTCTACCAGAGTGTGACAAAGTAAGACTCTGTCTCAAAAAAAAAAAGAATAGTTTTAGTTTTTTGTATTTTATCATACTCTATTTTTTTCCTGAATGACAAAACAACTATTTTCTTCTCTAAAAAAAGCAGCAATAATGATAAATGTGAAAAGAATTTCTGCTTAAGTACAGTGGTTTCAATAATGTGTCAAATATGAATCTCAGTATTTTTCCTTATTAATAAATAAAACATAACATTTGCGATTAACTGGCAGTAAACTATAAATAAACCTTTTTAAGGGTAGATCACATAAAAAATCCAATTCTGGCCTGAGGCTTCAATACTCTTTCCTATATTTGTTTCTCTAGCATCCATTTGCAAATCCTTTAGAAAATACTCAGAAATTTTAACTATACAGTGCTATGAAGTTCTAAATATTTGCTGAATTCATTCAGTATGGGAAACTAGGCTAAAATACAAATTTACTGAATTTTCTACATTTCTTATTATATCCCTGCTTTTATAAATAGGCATTTCTGATGGCATCACACAGAACTTCACCACTATAGTAGTGTAATGCTGTCCTAAATATATCATCGAAGGATTTGATTCTTGTGTCAAAACACTTATTTAAACATTGTTCTGAAAGAATATAACTTAAATACTTGTGAAAAGAATTTGCAGAAACCCTTCAAAATTAATATTTTAAATTAATTTGATAAATTTATGTTGTTAATAATATCAGAAATGTCTATTTCATAAGAGTATAAACACACAAATTATTGGCTATATTCCAACAAGTGTCATCATTCAAATAAGTCCTCCTCAAACACAAGCAATGCTGAGAGAAAAAAAATAAACCTGTCTGGGGAGTCTGGCACACTTGTCTTCGAATTTCTCAGCCTCATTTTTTTAATGTAGAAAATGTGGATTAACAGCCACTACTTTTAGAGGTTAAAGGAGGATGAAATTCATTGACATACTATCTAGCACAATTTGTAATCAATAATAGATGATTAATAAATGAGACTTTTAAAATAACAGTTTGACCTAAGCAGAACCAGTAAAGTCAAGCCCAAGAACAGAGATGGACTCTGAGAATCTCTCATAACTTCCCCTCCCAATGACTCACTGACCTCCTCCCTTAAGTATCAGTAATCTTTATGGCACTCTTGGCCCTTAACAAGATCCTAAAAATTACTCAAAACCCTAAAATCATGCAGCCACCAACAATGAAGTTGAGATGCTATGTGAACTCAAACCTCTTTATCAAATGTTTCTACTGCCCTTCACAGGTCACTGAAAATAGGTACACCCATCTGCAAATGAATGGGCATCTGAGCATAAACTACATCATCATTAAGATCGCACTGGCTCCATATGCTGGAGGTGGTGGATTCAAACCCAGCCCTGGCCAAAAAAAAAAAAAAAAAAAGAAAGAAACAAATCAATTCAACTGTGGAATTATCCCAGGATACTATATTTCTGCAGGTACCTATAAATCCAGACTTATGACATGAAAGTACTTTAATAAGTAATTCAGTGCACTAAAGCATTATATTGTTATTTTTGGCATTTAAGTATCCTCCTTCAAAGTGATAGCCACTTAAGTTTGGCTGAAAAGACCAATGTGTTTGATAAGCAACTCTCTTTATGACAACATTTTCATTGCAAGACTGTTTGGCTTGTAGCTGTATACAAACACGCAACTCACTCCAGAGTCAGTCCAAACACTGTGTTTATTATTTTATTTTTTCAAGCACTGTGTTTTAAAAAGGGCCATACCATTAACTGCTGTGTGCCAGAATGGACTTTGATTTTTGCCTCATAGAAATTTATAGGTAAGTTACATTGTTTGAAATTTTGCTATCTTGTTTGTTGATTATGTACATGGAAAGGGAATATACATTCTAAAACATTCACACCAAGCAATGGTTTTTAATATAATTACTTTTTAGCAGAAATTTATATTGTTTGAAACATAGATTGTATCATCAAAATGTATTACCAGGAAAATCTAAACCAATTAACTAGAATTCTCAATTAACTGAAATCTTCTCCACCATTCATATCTTAAAAGACAAGAGAACACAAAGAAAAAGCATAGTTATAAAGAAATATTTTTAAAGCACACATTGAGTATGTCCTCACCGTGGACTGTGCCTTTACACTTCTAAGACAGTAAGAACAATGGCTGTTACTTACTGTGTTTACCCTGGGCACTGTCCTTTTCCTCATCTTTGTTTGGAGTTGTCTGGATGAAAAGGTACAGATTTTGTCATCTAGTACCGAGTTCATCATCAAAATGAAATTGTGCCATTTCTGCTTACGCTGTGCCAGGTCAGCCTGGCAGCTGTCACAGCAATCTATAATTTGGGCACACATGCTCTCACAATGGGACTCAGGACACATACACACAATTGCTACCTGTAGAACCCAAACTGCTGTTTGCTCATCAGCCCTTTTCAAGTTTTAAAATTATTTACGATCACTGCTGGCGTGGGTTTGAATCCTAGCTCTACCACTTTCTAGCTGACTGATATTTGACAGAGCTAAATACTCTCTAAGTCTGCATTTCTTATACTATCCAGACATTAAAATGATTTAATTGTGACAAGTACCTGGGATTTAATACCTGATATTACTCTTTCTTCCCAATCCTGGCAAACCTGCAGCTTCTTTCCTGTGCTTTCTCTAATGTGGCACATGAATATGGCATCCCTGCTCAGTCAAAATTTCCCAAATTATTACAGACAACTTGGTGCGGTTTTTGATGTGTCCTGCTCTATAACCCCTCCCCTACCCTCCCCATTCAGCTATACGAGTCAAGTCTGTCCTGGGATATCTCTCCTCAATTTTCCTGCTCCTCTTTATCCCTACTGCCACCATCCTAGTCATGGACCCAGCATCTTTTGCCTCAGTTATGTCAACAGCTTATCTCTACGCCTCAAGGCCAGCACCGTCCAAAAGAAGTTGTGAGGCACACATGGAATTCGAAATTTTACTAGCAGCCAAGTTAAATAAAATAAAAAGAAACAGGTAGAGTTAATTTTAATAATGCATTTGATTTAACTCAGTATATCCTACCTGCACTGTCTTTCCACCTAGGAAAATTCAACTTATTCTTCAAGGCACAGTTCAAACCTCATTTTTTGGAGAAAGCTTCCGGATAAACACAAATACTCTACACCCCAATTGTCTGATTTTCTAACTAGCAGCTATCATGTTTATTTGCCTGTGTTCACAAAATTACGTTGACTGTTGGCATAGTCATAATTGTCTGCTTTACCTGGGCCCCACTTCTGTTCATTAATACTTCAGTTTTCTCCTGTTGACTCACTGGCCTTTTTTTTTTTTTGAGACGGAGTCTCACTATGTTGCCCTTGGTAGAGTGCGGTGGCGTCATAGTTCACAGCAACCTCAAAGTCTTGGGCTCAAGTGATTCTCTTACCTCAGTTTCCCAAGTAGCTGGGACTATAGGTGCCTGCCACAACACTCAGCAGTTTTTTTATTGCAGTTGTCATTGTTTATCAGGCCTGGGCCAGGTTTGAACCCACCTGTCTTGGTGTATGTGGCTGGTGCCCTAACCACTGAGATATGGGCACCAAGCCAATATCACATTTCTTAAAACAGCTCCTCTCATTTTTTTCTCATCCTCCTGTCCGATCACTCATGTATCAAGCTCAGAAAATTATTTTGGTATCCTACTTTGCTAAGATTTGGGCTATTGCATTTGAGTTATCACATTTTCTTTCCTGTTTTATCTCAGAATTTCACGATATATGCTCATAGACCTTAAAAGTTCAGTTAGACAAATTTGGTTATTGTGTACAACTGTCTCACAACCATCCCAAACAAGGTAAGGAACATTTCCTTCACCCAAAAAGGGCCCTGTGCCCATTTCCAGATGACTCCCTCCTCCTTCCTGCTACACCAGGGAATACTCACTGATGTCAGTGCGCGCGCGCGCGTGCATATGTGTGTGAGATGTTACTGGAATCACACAGTATGTACTCTTTTGAGCTTACCAAAAGACTTTCTTTTGCTTAACATGTTTTTGAGACATATTCATATTGTGTATAGCATGTTGTGCCTTTTTATTACTTATTATTATTCCTCTGTATAAATATACCATAATCTATTCTGCAGTTGATAGGCATTCGAGTTGTTTCCAGTTTTAGGGTATTATGAAGAAGCTACGTAACATGTGGTTTTATTATCTCTTTGATAAATACATAAGAGTGCAATCACTGGGTCATAGGACAAATGTTTAACTTTATCAACAACTGTCCAATACTTCTCCAAAGTGCTTGCTTGTACTATACCAAATCCTTATGCATCATTCTAATGGTGGTAAAATTACTCACACTTTCTTGGTCTTCTTATGCTATTCCCCCAAAATTCCAAAGAAAAAGCAGCCTTGCTCTTTCTCATTCTATTTTTATTGAGATAAGCTTTTCCAACCTCCTTTCAGATGCCTCTTCATTAATTATTCCCTCTTTTCCGCATCTTCCCTGGATCCTTGCCTCCCAACTTGCTGTGTTGAGCTGAAGATGTGACTAATAGTGGACACCACTGTAATAACCCAGGCAAGAGATCAGTATGGTTTGTGTGTGTGATCATGGCAGAGGTGGTAAAAAGTAATAAATTTTGAATGTAGTTTGAGGATGGAGTGGGATGAATTAGATGCACATGACTCCCTTGAGTATAAAGCCCTATCCTCTTTCCAAAGCTCTACTGCTTATTTCTAAAATTCAATAGGTCAGTACTGAATTCCTATCTTCCCCATAAAACCAATTGTCTAACTTTACCAGTCCTTTTATTCTCATTCAGATCCCATTTATTCTCTGAAGGAACACATTTTGAGCACTTAGGATGTACATGTTTGTGCCAGGCATGGTTCTAGACGTTTGGGTTACCTCTATGAAAAAACCCAAGCCTATTTCTGTGTGTGATTTTTTTTTGAGGATTATATTCTATTGGGAGAAAGCAGGCAATTATAATTTTTATAGAATATATGGCAGCTTGGCAAACAACAAGTGCTTTAGAAAAAAAAGATACAGTAGGGGAAATTTGAGTGTGGACTGGGGGTTATGATTCTAAACAGGGACATCAAGGGAGTCTCACTGAGCAAAGCCTCCATGAAGTAGATGAGAGTTCCACAGGGTGAAATGTGGCTGGAGAGTGCTCCACGTAAGGGGCTAGGTACATAGGCCTAGGCAAGACTGCATGTTGTGTGTGGGATACTCTAGGAATAGCAAGAAGGAGAGGCAATTCAGAGGTAGTAAGATCTTGACAACTTTACCTTTCACTCAGAGTGAAATAGGAAAACAAGGGCAAGTTATGGAGAAATAAGTGACAATAACATACGTGAAAGCAATCATTCTGGCCACTATGTACACAGCAGATGGGGTAGGTATCGGAGGAAAGGAAGGGTGCCAAGCCTGGAGAGGATGCTGCTTTGGAAATCCAGATGAGAGACAACGGTGGCTGACACCGGCAATAGAGACAGGAATTGAACTTACTTTGACAATAAAGACAGTGAAATTAAAAATCTTAACACAATATATCCTATTTCCATCATGAAAAAGTAAACAAAAAACAATTTTTTTTTTGAGGCAGATTCTCACTCTGTTGCACTGGGTAGAGTGCTGTGGTCATAGCTCATAGCAACCTCCAACTCTTGGGCTCAAGAGATCTTCCTGCCTCAGCCTTCATCTGGGACTATAGGCACTCAACACAGTGCCTAGCTAGTTAAAAAGTGAACAAATTCTAAAAAGCAAACTCTGTTTTGAGCTCTATTACCTACATTTAAATTTCCAAGAAATCAACCAGATTGTGTCTCTTATATTTACCTCTTTTTTAGCACTTGTTGTTTTTTTCTCCATTTCCCAATCCAAATACACTTTCTAGGATGTGAGTAGCAAACACTTCTTTCTTTAATTTATCTTTGGGGGGAAACTTTATCAAAGTAAAGAAGAATATGGCCTTCTTCATATAACAATTATGTAACTTATATAATAAGTTTGTAGACATGTCACTATAAAGATACCAGTAAATGTAATCTTGAAAGTGTGGAAATACTATAGAAAAGAACAGTGTCCTGGGTACACAGTATATCATATATCTGCCTTGAGAGTTCAAAGAGATTCTGATATCTAATACTTTGGAAAGCAGCTTTGGATCCAAAAACTTGTTAATTATACAGACATGATGCCACCCCAGGAAGAGGGTCCGGCCACGTGTCACTGTCCAGCCAATAAGCAGAGATGGGGACTGATCCAACGAGCTTTATGATCAGAAGGCCAGTGATTCTGGAGAAAGACGAGAGAAGCCTCTCTGAAACTGTTCTGCCCCTCCATTTCCAAAACCACATTTTTATACATAAAAGTTCAATGCAAAAACCACGTTAACCCTCATCTTAAACAATAATTAACCTTATTTTAAATAATAATCGACACATAGCAAATAGTAATTAGCATACTCCCTGACCCAAAATAGCATTTTTAATTCAAAAGTTAATCCTCTCAATCAATGGTCCTAAACTACTCTAGATATATACTTTTAGGGTGAAAGCTGAATTTATAGAAGAACAAGGATGGAAGCCAGGAAGGTCACATAGGACTGGAACCAGCCAGGCGAGCTGTGTCGTGTGAAGCCCTAGCCTGACTGACTCTGTCTTATTCTTGCTACATGCACTCTGAATGGGAGCATATTCTAAATGGTATCCGTGTTTATCTCTGTAAATTCATATTGATATTCAGCTGGTAGCTTCAACACAAAGGCAGAGTACCCATTCTGCCAAATCAAGAGCTCCCTGGACAGCTGTGCAGTCTGCCCATTTGACAGTTTGGAAGTAAGGAACAATCAACACAAGCATGGTAATTGCATATTTGATCTATTTGGAAACTGTCAAAATTTTACTTTTGTATTCAGTCATTCTTACTGTTGCCTGTGGAAGGGCCCAAATTCTATGCACTAGCTTAGCTTTGTTCAGTCCCTGGCCTGTGTGTTATGCCAGGTTATGATTTTATTCCACATTGCAAAAACAGTCATGAAGCCAACAACAAGGAAACCCTCAAGATGAATTGAAGCCTTGGATTGGTGTGCCTACTTCATGGTGGATATATTTCTGGTGACACTACCAAATCATGTTAAAACAGAGAAAATCTGTTCATTCTGCTGAATTTGTTTTTCGCTGATGCCAAATATCATATGGACGTTAAAACACCTTTGGCTCAGCAAAGTAAGTGACAAAAGCAAACACATACTAAAGCCAAAGGAAAGCAGCCCTGGGGTAACTTATCAGCCATCCCAGCAACACATAATTGGTAGCAGAGGTTATTCTCAGAGGCATGATGAAATCAGAGAAAGCCACCCTGTCTGACCTTCTACAGAACACTTCAGAAGCAGAACAGTCAAATAAGGAATGCTTTCAGTAACAATGGTGTACAAAGTAAATCAGCTCCCTTTGATCAGAGTGGTGGAACTAGGTAACTGAATCCTTAGCAATCTACTGAAATATGCAATAATTGAGGGGCCCTTCAAGTGTACTTCAACAGCTGGTGTTAGGTTGGAAAAAGAAGACAGAATTCAATCCTACATGCTAATGATTATTTAACAGACGTGGAAATCCCACTGTTTCTCTCTCCCCCCTCTTAAGGAATATGAAGAATATGAAGAAAAGTTTTCTTGGGCAGTGCCTGTGGCTCAGGGAGTAGGACACTGACCCCATATACGAAGGGTGGTGGGTTTGAACTTGGCCCCGGCCAAACTACAACAAAAAATAGCTGGGCGTTGTGGTGGGCACCTGTGGTCCCAGCTACTTGGGAGGCTGAGGCAAAAGAACTGCCTATGCCCAAAAGATGGAGATCACTGTGAGCTGTGACTCCATGGCACTCTACCGAGGGGGATAAAGTGAGATTGTCTCTTAAAAAAAAAAAAGTTTTCTTTAAAGCAGAATAGTATAGATGTCTAATCCATTTATGTATACATAACACAGAAATGTGTTTTACTTAATAGACACTCATCTGCATGCTTAAATGGGCATCGCAAAAATACACTGTGATCTAAGGTTGAAAAAATACTGATAAATGACAACTGGTATGAGGGACACTGATTTCGAAGGTGCACAATAATTTAATATGCTCCTAAAGAGGACTTGAAATAGCTGCTTCTGAATCACAATTGTAAGAAATTCCATGATGGAAAATTCTTGATTATTCATAGTAACCACATGTAGCTGTAACTAAAATCTACATCTAATTTAGTATATATCTTCAATCTTCATGAAATCAGAAGAGAATACACTGATTTATTACTTTCTCAACTTTTTTGATCCTATTATCTTAGAGGTCAGAAAAACTCTAAGGGATAGACAAATAAACAAAAATAGGTAGAAATTAGACTATGATTTCATCAGGAACATCTTTTATAACTCTGTCCCATTCCAGCAGGATAAGCATGTTATAAACTGCGCAATACAAGTATAGTGTCTACACTCATGAAATGACCAAGCATATTAATAAAGTCCTATTGTTTCATTCTAATGATGGACAAATTATATGTGAATACTCATGCAAACTGGGACTTTTTGCAGACTGTGAGTACAAATGCAAAACTAAACGGGCCATGTGTCAAACACAGGAGATTAAACAGGGCTGCACATATTCATTTAAGACATTTATACTGAAATGTGCTGTTCAGAAACAACAGATATAAAAGCAAGGGGAGAAAATAAACTCATGTATTTCAAAATTACCCTGGCAGAGAAGTATGTGACCTTTCTGGGAAGCTAAAGGAGGCGAGAAACAGATGTCATGTTATTGCAGGAGTGACTGCTGATCACCTGCCAGATGGAGGACGTGTATTGGTGCTTTCCTTTACAGATTATGAAACCGGAACCAAAGCAACGCCATATGATAAGGCACTTTAACCATTCATTAATCCACAAAACAAATATACATTAAATATTTACTCTGCACCAGGAACCGTGGTAGTCCTAGGGATACTAGAATAAATAAAACAAGGAAGGAAGTGGAGTCGTTCGTTCAGCCTCATGAAGAGGAGAACTGAGGTGTTAAGACATGTATTCTTGTATTTGCTGAAAGGCTAAAACACTGTCATTTAGAAGAAAGACTAGACTTGTTTCAGAGAAGTGAAAGGGAGGCATTCAGTAGACCAATAAGGAGGAACTTTCCAATACTTTAAGCTGGATAAAAAAATCAAAACAAGCTGCCTCATCAAGTAGCTCATCCCCATCCCATGGTTTAAAAAAAGACCAGAAAATTTTATACCAGGGATACTCTAGAAAAGATTTCTGAGGATACTGAGGGACCCTATTTAAGGTTATTTCCATTCTAAAGCCCTTGTGTTTATATAATCCATGTGATGTTTTGTAAAATCAGTTGAGGTGAAGAACATGTTGGAGCAGGAATGGACAGCAGAAGGAAGGATCTGAAACTTGAAGCCGGGAACACCTGCATGAAGGAGATGCTTCTGGTAAGGAAAGGTTGGAACCCAACAATTTCAAGGGAATAATGGATAAAAATAACTTTGGAAATGTGTTTGATCAATGAGGGCTTAGAGAAATGTTAGGCATGATAAAGCCATTTTTATTTTTTAAAATCAAGCAGCAAGTTTTTATTTTTGGAGACAGAGTTTTATTTTGTCATCCTTAGTAGAGTGCTCTAGTGTCATAGCTTACAGCAACCTCTGACTCTTGGGCTCAAGTGATTCTCTTGCCTCAGCCTCCCATGTAGCTGGGACTACAGGTGCCCAACACAATGCCTGGCTATTTTTAGAGATGGGGTCTTGCTGTGGTTCAGGCTGAGCTGGAATTAGTGAGCTCAGGTGATCCACCGGCCTCAGCATCCCAGAGTGCTGGGATTACAGGCATGAGCCACTGGGCTGGTTACTAAGCAGCAAGTATTATTTCTTTTATCTTTTTAAAATTATTTTTTATTGAATCATAAGTTTGTACATTAATGCATTTATGGGGCTCAGGGTACTGCTTCAAGTGAAATGTCTAACATTGAACTAAGTAACTCATCCATCACAATTATACTCATTTCTTAATAGTTTTGAAATGTACCACTGCATCATGTACATTAGGCAAGGTCCCCCCAAATACCCTCTCTCCTCCCATATTCCCCTTCCTCTCCCCTCTCTCTCCTCTTCCTTTCTACTTCCTGGACTATAGTCATGTTTTGCCATTCATATAAGTGTGTAGATGGTTATATATTGATTTCATAGTAGTCTTGAGTACACTGGATAATTTTTTCCCCATTCTTGAGATACTTTACTAAGAAGAATATGTTCCAGCTCCATCCAGGTAAACATAAGATGTGAAGTCTCCATCTTTTTATGGCTGCATAGTATTCCACAGTGTACATATACCACAATTTGTTAATCCATTCATGGGTCAATGGGTACTTGGGCTGTTTCCATGTCTTGGCTATTATGAACTGGGCTACAGTAAACATTCTGGTGCAAATGTCTTTGTTGTAAAATAATTTTTAATCATCTGGGTATATATTTAGTAGAGGAATTGCAGGATCAAACAGTAGGTCTACTTTTAGTTCCTTGAGTGTTCTCCAAACTTCTTTCCAAAAAGGCCATGTTAGCTTGAATTCCCACCAGCAGTGTAGAAGAGTTCCCTTCTCTCCACATCCATGCCAACATCTGTAGTTTTGGGATTTTGTGATGTGGGCTAATCTTACTGGAGTTAGATGATATCTCAAAATGGTTTTAATTTGCATTTCTCTGATGATTAAGGATGATCAGCCTGTCTTCATCAGAGAAGTTTCTGTTCACATCTCTTGCCCACATAGAAATGTGGTTACTTGTTCTTTTCTTATTGATTAGTTTGAGTTCTCTGTATATACTAGTTACTAGACCTTTGGTGGAAGCATTACCTGCAAAAATCTTCTCCCACTCTGAAGGTTGTCTGTTTGCTTTACTTACTGTGCTCTTGGCTGTGCAAAAGCTTTTTATTTTGATCAGATCCCAGTAATATGTTTTTGATGTTGCTTCAATTGCCCCAGGAAAGGAGGGGTTCTCCTCATAAAATATTCTCCCAGGCCAATTTCTTCAAGTGTTTTCCCTGCACTGTCTTCTAGTATTTTTACAGTTTCATGTCTTAAGATTGAATCTTTTATCCAATGAGAATCAATTTTTGTTAATGTGAAAGATGGGGGTCCAGTTTCAGTCTTCTACAGGTCCCCAGACAGTTCACCCAGCACCATTTGTTTTATTTTGTTTTTTGCAGTTTTTGGCCAGGGCTGGGTTTGAACCCACCACCTCCAGCGTACAGGGCGTGTGCCTTAGTCCTTTGAGCCACAGGTACCACCCACCCAGCACCATTTCTTAAATAGGGAGTCTTTCCCCCACTGAATATTTTTGATAGGCTTGTTGAAGATCAAATGATAGTAAGTAGCTGGGTTCATCTCTTGGTTCTCTATTCTGTTCCATAAATCTATTGCTCTGTTTTTTGTGCCAGTACCATGCTGTTTTGATCACTATAGATTTATAGTATAGCCTGAAGTCTTTCTGAGTAATGTATTTGCTATTTGAGATTTTTTTCTGATTCCATATAAAACAAAGTACTATTTTTTCAAGTTCTTTAAAGTATGACAATGGTGCTTTAACAGGGACTGAATTAAATCTGTAGATTGCTTTGGGTAGTATGGACATCTTAACAATGTTGATTCTTCCCAGCCATGAACATGGTTCTGTTTTTCCATTTGTTAACCTCTTCAGCTATTTCTGTTTCTTTTTTCTGTAGAGACATAGTCTCACTAATTGCCCTGGCATCACATAGCTCACAGCAACCTCCAACTCCTGGGATTAGGTGATTCTCTTGCCTCAGCCTCCCGAGTAGCTGGGACTACAAGTGGCCACCACAACACCTGGCTATTTATTTTGTTGCAGTTTGGCTGGGGCTGGGTTTGAATCCGCCTCCCTCAGTATACGGGGCCAGCACCCTACCTGCTGAGCCACAGGTGCTACCTGTCTTCAGCTATTTCTTTTCTCAGAGTTTCATAGTTCTCTTTATAGAGATCTTTCACATCCTTTGTTAGATAAATTCCCAGATATTTCATCTTCTTTGGCACTCCTGTAAAAGGAATAGAGTCCTTGATTGTTTTTTCACTTTGACTATTGTCGGCATATATAAAAGCTATTCACTTCTAAGTATTGATTTTATATCCTGAGATGCTGCTGTATTCCTTGATCATTTCTAAGAGTTTTGAAGTTGATTTTCCAAGTACAGGATCATATCATCAGTGAAGAGTGAGTTTGATCTCTGACCCTATTTGGATACCCTTGATGGCCTTCTGTTGCCTGACTGCAATGGCTAAGACTTCCATTACTATGTTGAATAGCAGTGGAGACAGCATCCTTGCTTCATTCCTGATCTAAGTGGAAATGTTTTCAATTTTATACCATTTAATATGATATTGGCTGCGGGTTTGCTGTAGATGGCCTCTATCAGTTTAAGAAATGTTCCTTCTATGCCTATTTTTTTTTTTTTAGAGACAGAGTCTTATTTTATTGCCCTCAATAGAGTGCAGTGGCATCACAGTTCACAGCAACCTCTAGCTCTTTGGCTTAGGCGATTCTCTTACCTCAGCCTCCCAAGTAGCTGGGACTACAGGTGCCTGCTACAATGCCCAGCTATCTATGCCTATTTCTTAAGTGTTCTGACCATGAAAGGATGCTGGATATTATCAAAGGCATTTTCGGCGTCAATTAAGAGACTCATATGGCCCTTGTTTATTTTATTGATGTGACGTACTGTATTTATAGATCTGTGTATGTCGAACCAACCTTATAACCCTGGAATAAAACCAACTTGATCATGCTGTATAATTTTTTTGATGTGTTGTTGAATTCTGTTTACTAAGATCTTAGTGAATATTTTTGCATCAATATTCATTAATGATATTGGTCTATAATTTTCTTTCTTTGTTGGAACCTTTCCTGGTTTGCGGAGCAGGGTGAAATTTGCTTTATAGAATGCGTTGGGAAGTATTCCTTCGTTTTCTATGCTTTGGAAAAAGTTGTATAATACAGGTACTAGTTCCTCTTGAAAGGTTTGATAGAATTTGGACATGAAGCCATCTGGGTCCTGGACTTTTCTTTAATGGGAGATTTCATATTGTTGGTGCTGTATCAGTGATTGATATAAGTCTATTCCAGATGTCTAATTCTTTTTGGTTGAGTCTAGGAAGGTGGTGTGCTTCCAGGTATTGGTCCATTTCCTTCAGATTTTCATATTTCTGGGAATAGAGATTTTTGTAGCAATCATTGAGGATTTTTAAAATTTCTGAAGTGTCTGTTGCTATTTCTCCTTTATTGTTTCTGACAGATGATATTAGAGATTTTAGTTTTCTATTTCTGGTTAGGTTGGCCAAAGGTTTATCAATTTTGTTAATCTTTTCAAAAAACCAACTTTTTGTTTCATTGATCTTCTGAATAATTCTTTTTTTTTCAATTTCATTTAATTCTGCCCTAATTTTGGTTATTTCTTTTCTTCCGCTGGGTTTGGGGTTGGACTGTTCTTCCTTTTCCAGTTACTTGAGATGATCTACTAAGTTGATGGCTTCCTCTCTTTTTTTTTTTTGAGACGGAACCTCAAGCTCTCCCCCTGGGTAGAGTGCCATGGCATCACGCTCACAGCAACCTCCAACTCCTGGGCTCAAGTGAGTCTCCTTCCTCAGCCTCCCAAGTAGCTGGGACTACTGGCGCCCACCACAATGCCTGGCCATTTTTTGGTTGCTGTTTGGCGGGCCGGGCTGGGGATTCAAATCCGCCAGCTCAGGTGTATGTGGATGGCGCCTTAGCCACTTGAGCCACAGGTGCCGAGCTGATGGCTTCCTCTCTTTCTGTTTTCTTTTTCTTTTTTTGAGACAAGAGCCTCAAGCTATCCCCATGGGTAGAGTGCTGTGGCATCACAGCTCACAGCAACCTCCAACTCCTGGGCTGAAGCGATTCTGCCTCAGCCTCCCAAGTAGCTGGGACTACAGGTGCCTGCCACAATGCCTGGCTATTTTTTGGTTGCAGCCATGGCAGGCCTGGGCTGGATTCAAATCCGCCACCTTGGGTGTACATGG
This sequence comes from Galago senegalensis, assembly GCA_963575145.1. NCBI lineage: Eukaryota > Metazoa > Chordata > Mammalia > Primates > Galagidae > Galago > Galago senegalensis. The sequence goes on from CAUYTI010153472.1 coordinate 15,155, forward strand.
CTGGCACCGTAGCCACTTGAGCCACAGGTGCTGAGTCTCTGTTTTCTTAGTGAAGGCTTCCAGTGTTATAAATTTCCCTCTTAGGACTTCCTTTGCAGTATCCCACAGGATTTAATAATCATTATCATTTTGTTCCAAAAATTTGGTGACTTCCTTCTTAATCTCATCTTTGACCCAGCTATCATTCAGCCTAAGATTAGTTTCCAGGACTTTGTTCAACTTTTATTCCATGGTGGTCCGAGAAGATAACAAGGAATAATTTCTATACTTTTAAATTTGCTGAGGTTAGACTTGTGTCCTAGGATATGATCTATTTTGGAGGATGACCCATGGGCTGATGAGAAGAATGTATATTCAGTTTTATTATGGTGAAATGTTCTATAGAGGTCTGTAAAGTCCATTTGTTCTAGGGTGAGGTTTAAGTCTAATATTTCTTTATTTACTTTCTTCTTGGAGGATCTATCCAAAACTGTGAAAGTGGTATTAAAATCTCTAACGATTATACTGCAGGAAGATATCAAGTTGTTCATATCCAATAGGGGCTGCTTTATGAATTGAGGGGCATTCTGGTAGGGTACATAAATGTTAATTATCAAAATATCTTCATGTTGGGTATTTCCCTTGACAAATATGTAGTGACCTTGATAAAGGGATTTTTTTTTATTAAATGATAGCTGTGTACATTAATGCAATCATGGGGTACAGTGTGGTGTTTTCATATACAATTTGAAATATTTTCATCAAACTGGTTAACACAGCCTTTATGTCATTTTCTTAGTTATTGTGTTAAGACGTTTATATTCTACTCTTAGAAAGATTCACTTGTACCCTTGTAGGATAAACCATAGAAGTAATCCCTCCAATCATCCTCCCTCCACCCATTCCCCCCTCCTATCCCCCTCTCCTCTCCCCATATTCTTAGGCTATAATTAGGCTATAGCTTTCATATGAAAGCTATAAATTAGTTCCATAATAGGGCTGTGTACATTGGATATTTTTTCTTCCATTCTTGTGATACTTTGCTAAGAAGAACATTTTCCAGCTCCATCCATGTAAACACGAAGGATGCAAAGTCTCCATCTTTATAGCTGCATAGTAATCTATGGTGTACATATACCACAGTTTATTGATCCATTCATGGAATGATGGGCACTTGGGCTTCTTCCATGACCTGGCAATTATGAATTGGTGGACTGCAATAAACATTCTGATACAAATATTTTTGTTGTAATGTGGTTTGGGGTCTTGTGGATATATACCTAATAAAGGAACTGCAGGATCAAATGGCAGATCTATTTTTAGTTCTCTAAGCATTCTCCAGACGTCTTTCTCAAAGGAACATATTAGTTTACATTCCCACCAGCAGTGTAAAAGTGTTCCCTTTTCTCCACATCCACGCCAGCATCTCTGGTTTTGGGATTTTGTGATATGGGCTAATCTTACTGGAGTTAGGTGATATCTCAAAGTAGTTTTGATTTGCATTTCTCTGATGATTAAGGATGGTGAGCATTTTTCATATATCTGTAGGCCATGTGCCTGTCTTCTTTAGAGAAATTTCTTTTCAAAGTAAGATCTATTATTGTGAGTTTTTTTTTAATTGAATGGTAACTATTTACATTAATGCACTTCTGGGGTACAGTGTGGGGCTTTCACATGCAATCCGAAATACTTCCATCAAACTGGTCAACAGAGCCTTCATGTCATTTTCTCAGTTATTGTTTTAAAATGTTCATATTCTACTCTTAGTATTGTGAGGTTTTAAAGTCAGAGGAGAAGCAGAGTACACTCATTTTGCTGCTGCATCTCTAAATGGTCAAGTAGACTCACAGGATTCCCAAATGCACGTCTTTTGCTGCAGCCTCTGCATTTCCCAAACATTTCATCTGCTTTAATGCTGAAGAATGTGTAAACAGTTAGCAGTGATTTCCCAGAGATCACTGACCTGCAGCAGCAGCATCTCTGTAAGTCTGCATATATGAAGAGGAAAGCTAATGGCAGTCAGCTGGACTTTCATCTCCTTTATTCCTTCCAGTGCTTTCTTGTCCCAACTTTATATTGCTGTTTCTAACCACAATATTCAACTATAATGGACATAATTAATTGCATGTATTTCAAATGTCACTTATAATCCCTCTTTCCCCTCTTTGCTCCACAACTGCCCCAGGAAACTAATGGTTTGTTTTCTATCACTATAGATTAGTTTCAGTGTATTTATATAATAGAATCATACATTATATAATCCTGTTCTTTGGGGGGGGGTCTGGGTTCTTTAATTCACCTCACTGTATTCTTTTAAAATCCATAAATATTGTTACAAGTGCCATGTATTAGGATTTTCCAGAAAGACAAAACCAAATACACACACTAGGGGTGCCATAAATGTATACATATTTTAAGAGATGTTGTCTATGTATTAATTTTCGAAGTAGAATTGAATTATGGTAGCAATGTGATATGATGTTTGCTGAAAAGATGGCATTAATTGAGTGAATGCTAGAATCACCATATAATAGGCAGAGCAGTCAAAGAAAACAGCAGAAGTATCAAGTTGTTGTTTGAAGAATGCAAGACCATTTTGAAGTGGTATTTGAAATGTGAGAATGTGTGGAAGTACAATGACAACGGAGGCATGAGTATGTAACAGAACCTCCAAAACACCTAATAATTGCATGAATTCCTGGTACATTTGAGACACATGCTACTGTGTGTAATGTGCACAAGGGAACATCCAGGAGGCTTTGCAGAATTGCTAAACAGTGGTTGGCTATAATCAGAAGTGTCTGGACACTGATGGTAACCACTTTGAGCACTTCTTATAATTTCAGAAGTCAAACATGACTTTTATTCATCACTTGTTGTTGGTATCTATTGAGTATTATAATTTTTAAATATAAATGTATTACATTTAATACGTTTTTTCCTTTCTTAAAATATGTATATATTTTTGGCTCCCTGTGTATGTACATACATATTTGTATGTACGTATGTGTGCATATCTATATCTATATTTATATCTCTATATAGAGAGAGACAAAGAGAAACAGAATGGGGAGAAAAGGAAGATTTATTCATTCATTGGGGGAATTGGCTCAATTATGGGGGAGAGAAGTATCACAATAGACAATCTGCAAGCTGGAGAACCAAGGAAGTCAGTTGTGTGGTTTAATCGAACTCTGAAGGTCTGAGAACCTCGGGCAGGTACAGGTGAAAGTCCTGGAGTCCCGTAGACTTTTGATGCCTGAGGACAGTAAACAGAGGTTGTATCAGTTATATATGAGAAAGTGAGTTTGTGGTTCCTCTGCCCTTTTGTTCTAGCTGGGGCTTTATCAATTGAATGGGCCCACCCACATTGGGTGAGGGAGGATCTTTCTTATTCAATCTACTGATTCAAGCACCAGCCACTTCTCTAAACACTCTCACAAACACACCCTGAAATAATGCTTACCAACTTTGTGTATATTCCAAAACCTAGTCAAGTTGAGACTATATACATACATATATATATATATATATGTATATATATGTATGTATACATACATATATACGTATATATATGGATACATATATATGTATATATGTATGTATACATACATGTATATATGTATGTATACATACATGTATATGTATGGTCTTGCATATATATGTATATATATGTATGTATGTATACATATATGTATGTGTGTATATATATAGTCTCAACTATATGTATGTACATATATACATACATATACATATATATAGTCTCATATATATGTGTGTGTGTGTATATATATATATATATTTTTTTTTGAGACAGACTTTCACTCTCTCACCCAGGCTAGAGTGCCATGTCATCAGCCTAGCTCACAGCAACGTCCTGCCTCAGCTTCCCAAGCAGCTGGGCCTATAGGCACCCACCATGATGCCAGGCTAATTTTTCTATTTTTAGTAGAGACAAGATCTCACTCTTGCTCAGGCTGGTCTTGAACATCTGACCTTTAGGAATCTTCCTGCCTTGGCCTCCCTGATTTCTAGAATTATAGGCATGAGCCACTGTGTTTGGCCAAGTTCACACCTAAAATTAGCCACAAAATACTTTTTTTTTTTGAAACAGTGTCTTTGTATTACTGAGTAACATTCCCCTGTATGACTGATTATACCTTATTCACCCAAACACCTACTGATGGAAATTTGAATTTGTATTTTTACAGTTTTGGTTATTACAAATAAAGCTACTAAGAACATTTCCATATAAGTTTTTGTATAAATAAGTTTTAATTTTCCTTTGATAAACATGTACAATACATGGCTGGATCACATAGGAATTTTGTTCAACTTTTTTTTTTTTTACAATTATAAATATGAAAACTTTACTAAATTGCCTTAATAGCATAAATATTTGTAGTTTAATATATACACATATTTTATACATGTGATTATATATGTTAAGTAAATTACAACTACAACAGAATTGACTACTCTGGAGTTGATCAAATATTGTCTTTCATGCTGCCAAAATAGACTATATATGGCCCTTATGGTA
>CAUYTI010153474.1:0-15033 GCA_963575145.1 Galago senegalensis
GCAATAACTGAGAAAATGACATGAAGGCTGTGTTGACCAGTTTGATGGAAGTATTTCAGAATGCATGTGAAAACCCCACACTGTACCCCAGAAGAGTATCAATGTACATAGTTAACATTCAATAAAAAAAAAAAAAGAAACCAGGAAAAAAGAAAAAATTAGGTCCCAAATAAGCAGAAGAAAGAAAGGAATGCAGACCATAGTGGAAATCAATACACTATATATAAGAAATGATAGAGAAAACAATTGAAACAAAAGGCTGATTCTTTGAGAATATTAATAAAATTGGTAAACATCTATCCAGATTTATTGGGAAAAAAGAGAGAAGACAAATTACTAATATCAGAAATGAGAGTGGTTTCATCACTATCAATTATACAGATACTGCACACAATAATAAGGGAGTACAATGAACACCTTAAGCTAATAAAATTGACAACAGATGAAATGAAAAAAGTTTCTTAAATAACACAAACTATCACAGCTCATTAGGGAATAAATAGATGATGTGAATAATCTTATGTCTATTAATGAATTTGAATATATTGTTAAAAACCATTTCACAAAAACTCTAGGCCACGATGGCATCTCTGGTGAATTCTGTCAAATAATTAAGGCAGAAATAACATCAATTTTACACAAATTCTTCCAGGATATTGAAAAGGAAGAGATACTTCCCAACTTGTTCAGTAAATCCATAATTACCCCATACAGCAATGAGAAAAAGACATAAGAAAAAAACCTTGCAAAACAGTACATCTTTTGCACATAGATGTAAAAATTTTAACAAAATTTTGGCAGATCAAATGAACAATATATGAAAGAGAGAACACACAATGATCAAATGGAGTTTGTACCAAGAAAGTAAAGTTGATTTAATATTTTTGAAATCAATCAGTACAATTAACTATTAACTAACTAAAGAAAAACATCCCTCCATATGATAATCTCAATAGTCATGGAGAAAGAATTAGACAAAATTCAAGCACCATTCTTTATAAGAGTTCTTACTGAACTAGAAATAGAAAGGAAATTTCTCAGACTGGTAAAGGATATCTATAAAGAAGCTACAAATAATAACATGGTATAGTGAAAAACTGATTGCTTTCTTTCTTGATTAGGAATGAATGAAGGATGTAGAAATTCTAATCAGTGCAATCAAGTAAGAAAAATAAATAAAACACGTCCATACTGGAAAGGAAGAATAAAACTGTTTATTTTTTATTTCAATACATTTAGGGTGTACAAGGGCTTTTTGTTACATAAATGAATTATATAATTCTGAAGTCAGGGCTTTTAATGAACCCATTACCAGAATAGTATACATTGTTCTTGATAGGTAGCTTTTTATACCTGACCCCTATCCTCCCCCTCTTAGTTTTCAAAGTCCATTATACAACTTTATAACAATATATAACCCTTGTTTAGCTTCTAATTATAAGTGAGAAAATGTGGTATTTGTTTTTCTATTCTTGAGATATTTTACTTAGGATAATGGTTGCCAGTTCTATCCAAGTTGCTGCAAAATACATTATTTAATTCATTTTTATGGCTAAGCAATACTCCATGGTGTGTATATAGCACATTTTCTTTATCCATGCTGAGTTGATGGATACTTTTATGTTGATTCCATGTCTTTGTGATTGTGAATTATGCTGTCATAAATATTAAGGTGCAGGTATCTTTTTTACAAAATTATTTTTTCCTTTGGGTAGAACCCTGGTAGTGAGATTGTTGGGTCCAATGGTAGTTCTAATTTTAGCTCTTTGAGGAATATCCACACTGTTTTCTATAGAGGTTATACTAAATTACAGTCCCACCAACAGTGCATAAGTGTTCCCTTTTCATCACATCCATGCCAACATCTGTTGTTTTTTAAAATATTTTTTAATAATGGCTATTCTGACAGGGATAAGGTGGTACCTCATTGTGGTTTTGATTTGCATTTCCTTTATGATTAGTGATATTGAACATTTTTCATCTGTTTCTTGGCTATTTGTCTATCTTCTTTTGAAAAATGTCTGTTCAAATTTTTGTCCACTTTTTGATGGAGTATTTTTCTTGCTGATTTGAGTTCTTCATAGGTTCTAAATATTAGCCCTTTGTCAGATATTAGGTTTGTGAATATTTTCTCCAATTTTTAAGGATGTCTATGTACTCTGTTGATTATTTCCTTGCTGTGCAAAGATTTTTTAGTTTAATTAAGTCCTATTTATTTTTGTTGTTGCCATATTTGCTTTGAGTGTCTTGGTCATAAATTCTTTGTCTAAGCCAATGTCCAGAAGAGTTTTTTCATGTTTTCTCCCAAAATTTTTATGGTTTGGGGTTTTACATTTAAGTCTTTAATCCATTTTGAGTTTATTTTTGTATATGGTGAGAGATAGAGATCCAGTTTCATTTTTCTGCATGGAACTGTCCATTTTTTTTCAGTACCATTTATTGAATAGGGCATCACTTCCCTAGTGTATGTTTTATTGTTTTTATTTCTTGATTCTTTATCCTAAAACCGTGTTTGTTTATATACAATGTGATAATTTATGTGTAAAATCTACTGAAATTTACCAAAAAGGCACTATCATTATTAATTAATTGAGTTTACCAAGGTTGTAGGACATAAGATCAACAAATGAAAATTAATTTTATGGATATATAATAATAATGAAATATCAAAAATTAAAAATTTAAAACAGTACTACTTATAATAGCATGACAAATTTAAAATACTTAGGAATAAATACTCATAATAAAAAACATGAAAGATTTACACACTAAAAATGAGAAAACATAATATAACATAACATAACATAACATAACATAACATAACATAACATAACATAACATAACATAACTGGGGGACATTAGGCAATGTCTGAAGATATTTTTTTTTATTGTTGGGGATTCATTGAGGGTACAAAGAACCAGCTTACACTGATTGAATTGGTTAAAGTCCCCTGGTTGATGTCTCTTTATTTCTTGGTTTCTGTCCCCCATTATGTACATGTGTGTACACATATACACACATACACACAACACTCCTGTTTTCATTCCATGTATTTTTCTATACAGACAATATACTTTTAATTGGATTATGCTATAGAGATGTTTTGTAAGCCATTTTTTGTGTTTAGGTAATATTCCAATAAAATAATATACATAAGAAATAAGAAAACATTGCTGAGAGAAATTAAGTCCTAAATGAATGAAGAGATGCATTGTGTCCATGCAATGGAAGACTCAGTGTTGTCAAGATATCAATTATCTCTACATTGGTAGATTCAATGTAATTACAAACAAATTTCAGCGGATATATTGGTAGAAATTGAAAAACTGATTCTAAAATTCATATGAAAATCAAAAAGCCTAGGCTATTCTAGAAAATCCAAAATAACTTTTTAAAGAAAAACACAGTTGGACTAACATTACTAAATTTCAAAACTTATAACACAGGAGAAAAGGCCAAAGGTCCCACCTTATAGTATTACCACACTGGAGATTAGGTTTCACCATACCAAACATTCAAACTGTAGCAGCAGTCAAAATACAGTTTTGGTAGAGAATGGTTCAGTGGTATAATATCTTTCTCCCTGAAGATTAACTTTACAAATAGTTGTCTCTCTGTAATTGAAGAAAAATTTAACAAAGTATGAAGAAAATGTCACTTTGCCAACATATAGAATATCTTATTTTGATGCCAATAGCAAGATTTAGAAAACATGTTCTTGTTTTGTTGTTTTTATAAAATACTCCAGAGAACTCAATACTCAGAAGACTATATCATTAACTGCTAAGCATACTATGGCAGAGATAATATCCATTTCCACCTTCTTAATTACCAGAACCCTGTAATAATGGGAACAACAATGTGCCTGGCCAAAAGCTACCTTCTCTGACAAATGTGAGTAGAGTTGTTGTGTAGGACTCCGTGGAAGGCTCCTTAAAGTGTGCTGATTCAATTGGGAAGTGTGCTTCTTCTTTTCCTTACCCTTTCTCCCCTTTCCAATGCCTAGATACATGGAACTCTAAAAGCCATCTTGGATGATGAGGCAGTCTTGATACGGAAACCTTGCTCCATGGAGGAGCAGAGAGTAAAGAGGCTTCAGTCTCTGACAACTGTAGACATGTCCCTACTATAGACATGTCTCCACTATATATAGCTTATCACCACACTTCTGTTATGTGAAAAAAATTTACTGTGTTTAAGACATTGTTACTTGGCTTTTATGTTGCATTTGATCAAACCTAATCCTAGCTAATACACATATCTACACATAAAATCAGAAAACAACAGTTGAATGACATGCCCAAATGTATCAAGGGAAAAATAATTAATATCTGCAATGTGTATGCTTTCACTATACAAGTATATTTCTCTCTCTCTCTCTCTCTTTCCTTTCTTTTTCTTTCTTTTTTTTTTTTTTTTTTTTGCAGTTTTTGGCCAGGACTGGGTTTGAACCTGCCATCTCCGGCATATGGGGCTGGTGTCCTACTCCTCTGAGCCACAGGCACTGCCCTATGTGAGTATATTTCAATAGTAATACTATATACTCCAAATAGTAATACAATATACTCCAAAAATAATTTTGGTTTGCATAAACACATCCATAAACATAACCATAGTTAAATAATATTAATGTTTGAGATTGTTGTAGAATTCAACAACAGAAAATTCAGAAAGGGAACTTTTATGAACTGTATGTTTGTGTTCCTCCAAAATTCATATATTGAACACCTAACCTTCATTGCGACTGTATTATGAGGTGGGGCCCTGGAAAGATAATTGGAGTTTTACATGGTCAGGAGAATGGGATCCTCCTGATGGGATTAGTGTCCTTATAAAAAGAGATCAGAAAACTATCTATCTCTCTAATATGTGAGGATACAGTAAGAAGGTAGGCATCTACAATCCAGGAAGGGGGTATTCACCTGACCAAGTAGACACCCTGATCTTGGATTTACCAGCCTTCAGAGCTGTTGTTTAAGCCATTCAGTTTATGACATTTTGTTATAGTGGCCTGAGTTAAGACAGAAACATATCAGGATCCAATTTAATTTTTTTCTCCCTTTGAAGGAAACGTTAAGCATTTATTTTTATTTTCTCACTTTAGAAATGAGGAAACTAAAATTGTCTCCTATAGTCACTCTATCACTAAGTTCTGCATATCTTTCTTGCAATATGACAGACTTATCTCCTCTTCTTTACATCCACTCTTGACATATCAAAACAGCTTTCACCATCTCACTTGTGAACTCCAATCACCTCCTCACTGGATCTCCTCTTCCTTCATTAATCCTATGCAGCTTTACTATGAGAATAATCTTCAGAAAATCCTACCTTTCCCCAGTAGCTTCTCTTTTAGAACAGTTTCAGTGATACCTGATGGTTCCATCAATCAATTGTAGTCATACTTTTCTGTAGCTCTAAATTTCAACCTTCTATGTTCAAATGTGTCCAGAGAAAGCATTTAATCTTTCCTACTTCAATGGGTTCAGTCATTGGACTCAATAATGGATTCATTGGATTTAGCCGTTCCCTTGTATACTCAGGGAATATTTTTATTTGCTGATGCCAAATGCTATCTAGTTCTAAAAAAGGATCACAATTGTTGGAAAGATTTCTTTAATGGAAGAGGAGGCACTTTAGCAGTCTCTGGGTGACTGGAAAGTGGTGGATGAGGACAGAGGCCAGACAGAGCTCTGATGACCCGTGAAAGGGCAAATAAGCAGGAGAAGATTGATACAGGAAAAAAAAGTAAGACATAGACTATTGGCAGTGAATTCAAGAACTGGCACTTTCAAGAGGAAAGAGGATTCAGTATACTTGCCTTTGATCATACTTTGTCTTTCAGGTGCTTGTTTCTCTTCTCTGCCAATTCATCTACCAAGATGAAAATCAAGTCCCACTCCTTTCTCTATGAAAACTGCTTCAGTTACTTAGCTTTTCTATTTCTTTCCTTTCCATGGTATGTTTTTAACTGTAGAAATCATTTGTGTTGGGGTTTTATTCAATGTGCTATTTTATTATATTGACTTCTTTGGCAGTTTTATTGTTTGGTATATACAAAGCACATCAGTTTCAAATAACTAGTTCTGAGGTCTAGTGGTGTTTGGTATCAGAACAGAGTTTGACAGATAGATAGTGCCAAACAGATTGGCTGAGATTTTCTAAATATACTTGAAATTATCACAATATAGACAAAATATATTTAACATATGTAAACTTATACAAGTGCAAGAATTCTCTTCAATGTAACATTCTCTTCAATATAATAAAAGTAAATTTGATATGTGAAGTGTTTCATTAATAAAATTTATCATTCTATAGGTAGTAAAAATATAAACACCCACATTTTTTAAACCAGCAGAAATTATATTCAACATTTTTTTTCACTAATAGATTGGCAAGGATTTAGGGACTCTGAAAATTTTCATGAAAATTTACTACATATACATCAGCAAAGCAATTTCAATCTGAATGTTAATCAAATCATGAAAATAGCCTTGTTACATAATTTTGATAACTTGATGATCTCATTAAAATGAGATTCTGCCTGTAATATTACATTTTATAACATCAACAATAACGCATCTTCTTTGTATTATTTAATATAACATCTGTGAAAGCATCTTCTATGGATTGAGGTTAATGCATTCTACATTTAAAAAGGAGTTCCTTAGTCAAATATATTTGAGAAAGTTGGGCAAATATCTCAGGGCCTTTGATTATCCAAGGAGAATTATGTTATGCCATGTTTCCCAAACTATTTTAAGCCATGACTTGCTGTGAGGAAATTTGAGCTAGTCATGGAGACAGACTACATGTACAGACAGAGACACCTGGAGAAAACCGGCTGTTCCAGCTATCCAAACATTGGCACCAGACATGTAAGTGATGAAATCATCTTAGACGTTCCAGCTCCAGCAGATGCAATGTACGGAGGAATAAAGCAATGCAACCAGTAGCTAGAGCCACATTCTTAGACTTATGACTTCAGAACAGCCATGCCAGCCTTTTCCAACCATCAGCTGCTTCAGCTCAGACCTTAGTTATTGTGGAGCATAGATTAGACAGCTTCACTGTGCTCTGTCTGAATTCCTGACCACAAATTAGTGAAAATGATGTAATTCTTGTTTTACGCCATTCAAGTTTAAAGTAATTTGTTACACAGCAATGGATAACTGGATAGGTTTAGTGAGATAAATAAAAGTGTTTAGCTTGGTACTTGGGATAAAATGGGTACTCATTAATGTTAGCTTCCTTCTATTTTTTTCTGATGGACTTCCATCATGTGGCATACATACTCAAAGGATACTGATATTCTTATGAAGATCCTATTGTTGAAGGAAAATAAAGGTAACGGGAGAAGGAAAATCAAGACTCCAAATATATAAAACACCAAAAAATATGTATATTTGTGGAGTGACTATCCAGGTAAAGGAAGGTCTTTTTTATTTTATTTTTAAATAAAAAATAATTTTATTGCATATATTTGAGATTTTCAACAGGATGTTATGAGATATGGTACATATAGAGAGTAAAATTGTTGCTATGGTAAAGTACATTAACCCATATATCATCTCCCATGGTTACTTTTTTTGTGACAAGAGCAGCTAAAGCCTACTTATTTAAGAAAAATCCCTAATGCAGAAGAGAGTCAAGATGGCTGACTAGAAGCAGCTTTCACAAGAGGCTCCTGTCCAGAGGGAGAGATATTGAACAGAAGAGGACTCAGTGAAGTCAAAGGTGGGGAGCAGAGCATGGAAAGAAGATAGAGAGGTGCACATCATCTTTGCTGAGACAAACTGTAAGTCCAAGAAGGAGGAAGAAAAACAACAAAGACTAGGTGTGAAGCCCATTGTCAAGAGGACAGGAGACCCCTCCCCCAAGCAGGAGGCTGGTGGAGAACTCTGTGAAAGTGAGCAGGGAACAAAGAACCTCTCACATTACCTTTTGGGAGAGGGATGCTAAACCCCAGTCCTCTTCCTTCAGGTAGGTCCCACCTGTGAACCTAGTCATCATTCTACCTGGCAGAAAAGTGAACAAATACTTTCTCCACAATTCTGAACCCACGGTTCACCCTTCCTCCATATCCTGGCTGCCTGAAGGTCTACTCCCTGTAGAATCCAGAGTGTTTGGTGAATTCTCTGAGAGGCCCAGGCATTGTGTGGGTAGCCAAACAGCAGCACAGTAACAGTGGTGCATGTGAAAGCAGGGGTGCAGGGAGAGGGGGACTTGCACAGAGCTAGTGTATGGGCTGAATTAGTGGTGGGTGTGGAGGCATGACACCCCAGTTCTGATTTTGGCAGGAGATCTTTCCTGACTCCCCTGCCATCTGAAGGGACCCCTTAGGATTGCAAAGATGAATCTGTTTGTGGATTTCTACTTTCTGGTTATTTGAAGACCCTTTGAACTCCTTTGCATGAGCAGTGCTTGTACTGCCTTGCACAATCTGATTGGAACTTTTGACCTGGGCTATCCACCTGGGGACCCTGCAAGGTTGAGGAGTGGTGGTTTTGTAGCAGAGAGGGACATATTCTCCTCCATCTGTCACAGGTGGGGGCAGGGCACCACAGGTATTTGTATCTTTCCCTAGCTGAAATTCTAGCCTAATACTGTGACTCATTAGGATTGAGTAGAAGCAGGCTGACATCAAGACAGAGCCAGCTTGCTTTGTCTTACCATGCTGGCCTTCAGGGTCTCTGGCTGCAGCTCTGAAAGGGACCTTTGCAAGGTTATAGGGGAATAGCCACAATCACAAACCTCAGCTCATTGGTAAAGAGCTGGTTAGCTTCACTTCCTGAGGCTCCAATCCAGTCTCACCCTGCCAGTTCTAATTGCTAAATAGTGGAAAATATTCATGGGGAGGAACCAGGGGAATAACTGACAACATGAAAGATCAGAGTAGATAAATCCTCCCAAAGGAGGATAAGGAAGATACAATAAAAGATAGACATAGAGAAATTGCTGAAGTGTTAGAAATTGAATTCAGAATATGGGTGGCAAATAAAATGAACAGAATGGAGGAAAAGATGGAAATAATAATCCAAAAAAGTAGTTCAAAAGTTGTCTTAATAAATTAATGGCATGGACATAATTAGAAAAGATAAAGCAGAGCTTAAATAATTGAAAACAATAATTGGGAAGCTTCAAAATACAGTAAAGAATGCAGTAATTACTCTTGGTAATAGGGTTGAGAAAGCAGAAGAAAAGATCTCAGAAATTGAAGCCAAGTCTTGAATAATCTCAAGCATTCAAAGAGGCAGGAAAAAAGAGAACAAGAACAAAATATTCCCTGAAACAGTTATGGGATCATTCCAAAATATCAAACATCCAAATTACAGGAATTCCTGAAGGAGAAGAGGATGATCCTAGGAACACAGATGCTCTACTTCAGGGCATTATGGTGAAAAATTCCCCAAGCATCAAAAGAGATACAGAAATTCAGATAGTAGATAGTTTCAGAACCTCAGCACAACTCAATCCAAATAAAGGATCTCCTAGACACATTGTAAGTAGCTTTGCCAAAGTTAATATGAAGGAGAAAATCATGCAAGCAGCCAGGTATAAGAAAAGTATTACCTGTGAGGGAAAAATATAAGGATGAGTGCAGATCTTCCAGCTGAAAGTTTTCAAGCCAGAAGAGCATGGTCATTGACATTTAACCTCCTAAAACAAAATAACTTTCAGCCCAAGATCCTCATTTGACATGAGGATATCAAATACTTTACTGACATCTGTATGTTAAGGAAATTTGCCATAACTAGACAAGCTCTCCAGGAAATATTCAAACCCATTTTTCATAATGACCAGCACAATGGTCTACCATCAAAGTAAACTCTCCCAGAATTTAAAGACCAAAACCTAGCTTCCACAATGGTGAAAGGGGTAAAAATATGCATTGGACCTTTGAAGAACAAGACAGCCAAAACACTATTATACCTATCAATTCTCTCAATTAATGTTAATGTCTTAAAACTCCTTTAAAGAGTCACAGGTTGGCTTGCTGTATACAAAAACCCAAGCCATGTATTTATTGTCTTCAAGAGACACACCTTACCTCAAAGGATAAAACAAGACTCAGGGTCAAGGGATGGACAACAGTAATGCAGGCAAATGGAAATCAGAAAAAAACAGGGGCTGCAATCTTATTTGCAGATAATTGGATTTAAACTAACAAAAATAAGGAAAGACAAAGACAGATACTACATATTTGTCAAAGGAAACACTCACCATGAAGAGATTTCAATAATTAACATTTATGCATCCTGATTGAATGTTCCTCAATTTATAAAACAAACTCTAATGGATCTGAACAATATGATATCTTCCTGCACGAGAATAGCTAGAGATTTTAATGCCTCTATGACATTTCTGGATAGATCCTTCAAGAAGAAATTAAACAAAGAAATAATGTACTTAAACTTGACCCTAGAATAAATGGACTTAACAGACATATACAGATCATTTCCTCCTGATAAAACTGAATACACATTCTGCTCAATAGTCCATGAATCATCCTCCAAAACTGATCATATCTTAGGACAAAAGTCTAACCTTAACAAATTTAAAAGAAAAGAAGTTATTCTTTGTATCTTCTCAGACTATCATGGAATAAAGTTGAACTTAATAGCAAATCTTCATACTCAAACAAAGTCATGGAAACTAAATAACCTTAGGCTGAATGATAGCTGGGTCAAAGATGAGATTAATAAGGAAATAATCACTTTTTTGGAATAATATGATAATGAAGACACACTATCAGAACTTGTGGGATACTGCAATGGTAGTCCTTAGAGGGAAATTTATGGCATTAGAAGCCTTCATCAAGAAAACAAAAAGAGAGCAAGTAAGCGCCTTAATATGCCACCTTGAGCAACTGGAAAAGGAAGATCAATCCAATCCCAAACCCAGTAGAAGAAAAGAAATAACAAAAATTAGAGTAGAATTAAATAAAATTGAAAATAAAAGAATCATTCAGAAGATCAACCAAACAAAAAGTTGGTTCTTTGAAAAGACTTAAAAAATTGATAATTCTGTGGTGAGACTACCCAGAAACAGAAGAATAAGATCTCTAATAACTTCAATCAGAAATGGTAAAGGGTAAATAACAACAGATACAACAGAAATACAAAAAAGTCCTCAATAATTACTATCAAAAACTCTATTTTCAGAAATATGAAAATGTGGAGGAAATAGACCAACACATAGAAGCATGCCACCTTCCTAAACTCAACCAGAAAGAATTAGAAATTTTTAATAGACTTATATAAAATATTATAATAGCATCAAGTATACAAAATCTCCCCAAAAAGAAAAACCCAGGACCAGATAGTTTCACATCAGAATTCTATAAAATCTTCACAGAGGAAGTGGTGCCAATATTACATAACCTATTCCAAAACGTAGAAAAGGAAGGAATCCCTCCCAATACATTCTATGAAGCAAATATCACCCTGATCCCCAACTAGGAAAGGACCCTACAAATAAAGGAAACTGTAGACGAATATCATAAATGAACATTCATGCAAAAATCATCAATAAGAGCCTAGCAAACAGAATTCAATGACACATCAAAAAATCATACACCATGATCAAGTTGATTTTATCCCAGGGTTACAAGTTTGGTTCAACATGCATGAATCTGTAAATATAATACACCACATAAATAAAATGAAAACAAAGACCATATGATTCTCTCAATTGATGCAGAAAAGGCTTTTGATAATATCCAGCATCCTTTCATGATTAGAACACTTAGGAAAATAAGCTTAGATAGGACATTTCCTAAACTGATAGAGGCCATCTACAGTAAAGCCAGAGCCAATATCATATAGAATGGAGTAAAATTGAAAGCATTTCCGCTCATATCTGGAACTAGACAAGGATGTCCATTGTCACCACTGCTACTTAATATAGTAGTGGAAGTCCTAGCCATCATAATAAGGCAAGAGAAGGACATCAAGTGTACTCAAATTAGGACAGAAGAAGTCAAACTTGGGATCTTTACAGATGACATGATCTTTAGACCTGGAAAACCCCAGGGACTCAATTACAAATCTCTTAGAAGTGATGAAGAAATATAGCAGTGACTCAGGATACAAAGTCAATACCTATAGATCAGTAGCTTTTATATATACAAGCAATAGACAAGCCAATAATATAATCAAAGACTCTATTCCTTTTACAGTAGTGCCAAAGAAGATGAAATACCTGGGAATATATTTAACAAAGGACATGAAAGATCTCTATAAAAGGACTATGAAAGCCCAGGAAAGGAAATAGAATGATAGTTAACAAAAAGGAATTAGTTAGTTAACAGAAGATGTTAACAAAAGGAAGAATATACCATGCTCATGGTTGAAAAGAATCAACATTGTTAAAATATCCATACTACCCAAAGCAATCTATAGATTTAATGCAATCCTAATCAAAGCACCAATGTCATACTTTAAAGAACTTGAAAAAAATAGTACTTCATTTTATATGAAATCAGAAAAAGACCCTGAATAGCCAATACAATTCTTAGAAATAAAAACAAATCTGGAGGCATCACATTACTCTGGTAATACTTCAGGTTATACTACAAACCTATAGTGATCAAAGCAGCATGGTACTAGCACAAAAAATAGAGTGGTAGATATATAGAATAAAATAGCGAATCTAAGGATGAACCCAGCCACATATCATTATTTGCTCTTTGATAAGATTAACAAAAACATGCACTGAAGGGAAGAATTCTTAATTAACACATGGTGCTGAGAGAACTTGTTACCCACATGTAGAAGACTGAAAATGGACACAAACCTCTCACCACAAACAAAAATTGATTCTCACTGGATAAAATACTTAAATTTAAGACATGAAACTATAAAAACACTAGAAGAGAGTAATAGAAGAGCTTGGAGATATTGGCCTAGGAAATATTTTATGAGTATGACCCCCCACCCCTGGAAACTGCAGCAACACCAAAAATAAATAACTAGGATTTGATCAAGCTAAAAAGCTTCTGCACAGCTAAGGGAACTACAACTAAAGCAAAAGCCTTAAGAATGGGAGAAGATGCTTGCATATTATGATTCCAACAAAGTTCTAGTGATTAGAGTCTATGGAGATCTCAAATTAATCAATAAGAAAAGGGCAAACAACCCTATTGCTTTGTGGACAAGAGACTTGAACAGAAACTTCTCTGAAGATGACAGATGAATGGCCAAAAAACACATGAAAAAATGCTCATTGTCTTTAATCATCAGAGAAATGCAAATCAAAACCCCTTTGAGGTGTCACCTAACTCCAGTAAGATTAGCCCACAACATGAAGTCCCAAAACTGCAGATGCTGGCGTGGATGTGGAGAGAAGGGAACACTTCTATACTGCTGGTGGAATTGGAAACTAATACAAATCCTTCCTTTATGGAAGGAAGTATGGAGAATTCTCAAAGTACTAAAAGTTGACTTTCCATTTGATCCTGAAATCCCATTACTAAATATCTACCCAGAAGAAAAAAAATCATTTTACCACACAGACATTTACAGCAGAATGTTGATTATAGCCCAATTCATAGTTGTCAAGTCATGAAAGCAAAACAAATGCCTACCAATCCATGAATGGGTTAACCAATTGTGGTATATGTATACCATGGAATACTATTCAGCCATAAAAAGAGATTGAGACTTTACATCTGTTATGTTTACCTGGAGAGAGTTGAAAAACATTCTTCCTAGTATAGTATCTCAAGAATGGAAAAAAAGTATCCAATGTACTTAATATTATTATGAGGTCAATATATAAACACTTACACAGTCATATGAATGTTAAAACACAAATATAGTCTAGCAAGGGGAAGGGGAGAGGAGAAAGAGAGGAGAGAAAGGGGTAGGGTGATTGGTGGAAGGATGAAGGGCTTGTGGTGGGATCTCACCTAATGTGCACAATGAAAGGGTATACCTACAAATAACTAAGAGTAAATTTTAAATGTCTTACCACAAAAAATAAGTGAGGTGACAGATACATTAATCACTTTGATTTAAGCATTACACATTGTGTATAAAATCATCACATTGTACCCCATAAATTTATACAGTTATAATTTTAATTAAAAATTAAAAAAATCCCTAATGCAATACAATTTTATTACCTATATGCCTCATATTGTACATTAGCTCTGTAGACTTGCTATTCCTACACATCTGCTACTTTGCATCCTCTGTCCTTTATCTCCTCATTCCTCTCTTCCTCCCATCACCCCTGGTAAAAACTGTTTTATTCTCTATGTCTGTGTACTTGAAATTTGCCCTTTTAAAAAAGATTCCACTTATAAATGAGATCATGCACTATTTTTTCTTCTGGGTCTTTTTATATTATTATTTATTATTTTAATGAAATCATAGCTGTGTACATTAATGCAATTATGGGGTATAATGTGTTGATTTTATATACCATTTGAAATATTTCCATTAAACTGGTTAACATAGTCTTCACCACATTTTCTTAGTTATTGTGTTAAGACATTTATATTCTACACTTAATAAATTAAACAGGTACCCTTGTAAAATGCACCATTGGTGTGGTCCCACCAGTTACCTTCCCGCCACCCATCCTTCTCCCTCCCCCCCCTTTCCCCTTCTTCTTGGGCTATAGTTGGGTTATAGCCTTCATATGAAAGCTATAAATTGGTTTCATAGTAGGGCTGAGTACATTGGATAACTTTTATTACATTCTTGAGATATTTTGCTAAGAAGTATGTTCCAGCTCCGTCCATGTAAACATAAAAGAGGTGGAGTGGTCAAGATGGCCGACAGGCACCAGTCTCCGACAGAAGCTCCTGTTCAGAAGAAAGGATAAAGTCTGGAGAAACACCCAACAAAGTTGAAAACTGGGAGCCCAGCTGAGAGAGAAGAGTGATACCAGCAGAACACCTCTTCTGAGAAAGACAGAGACTTCTAGAGGACACTTCACAGGTACATAAATCTCTCCAAAGGAATAGCGCCCATCCCCTCCCCCAAGAAAGGTGTGCTTTTCCTTTGTTTCCTCTTCAA
>CAUYTI010153475.1:0-25576 GCA_963575145.1 Galago senegalensis
ATGGAGACTTTACGTCCTTCATGTTCACATGGATGGAGCTGGAAAATGTTCTTCTGAGCAAAGTATCACAAGAATGGAAGAAAAAGTATCCAATGTACACACCCCTATTATGAAACTAATTTATACCTTTTATATGAAAGCTATATAACCTAATAACAGCCTAAGAATATGGGGAGGAGGGAGGGAGAGGGGAGGGGGAGTGGGTGAAGGAAGGGGGATTGGAGGGATC
Organism: Galago senegalensis; assembly: GCA_963575145.1. NCBI lineage: Eukaryota > Metazoa > Chordata > Mammalia > Primates > Galagidae > Galago > Galago senegalensis. The sequence goes on from CAUYTI010153475.1 coordinate 230, forward strand.
ACTTCTAAGGTTTATCTTACAAGAGTACAAGTGAATTTTTCTAAGAGTAGAATGTGAACGTTTTAAAACAATAACTTAGAAAATGACATGAAGGCTATGTTAACCAGTTTGATGGAAGTGTTTCGGATTGTGTGTGAAAACCCCACACTGTACCCCAGAAATGCATTAATGTACATAGTTACCATTCAATTAAAAAAAAAAGAAAAAAAACTCTAAAAAAAGAAAACTCAATACCACTGACAATAGCTACAAAGAAAATAAAATACCTAGGAATACGCTTAAAAAAAAGAGGTGAAAGAGCGCCACAAAGAGCTCATTGAAGAAATAAATCACAGATACAAACAAATGGATAAAACATAGCATGCTTATGAATTGGTAGAATCAATACTATTAAAATCAACATCGTTAAAATGTCCATACTACCCAAAATGACTGACAGAGTCAATGCAATCCCCATCAAAATACCAACATCATATTTCACAGATTTAGAAAAAATAATTCTATGCTTCATGTGGAACCTGAAAAAAAGCCCCAAAACTCAATGCAATCTTAAGTGAAAGGAAAAAATCTGGAGGCATCACTTTACCAGACTTCAAACTATACTACAAGGGTATAGTAACCAAAATAGTATGGTATTGGCCCAAAACCAGAGAAATAGACCAATGGAACAGAACAGAAAACCCAGATATAAAACCATCTACTTAGAGCCAACTGATCTTTAACAAAGTAGACAAGATTATACACTGGGGAAAAGAAAACTTATTTAATAGATGGTGCTGGGAAAATTGGGTAGCCACATGCAAAAGAATGAAACAGGATCCATATTTCTAGCCACTCACAAAAATTAACTCAAGATGGATAAAAGACTTAAATATAAGGCATGAAACCATAAGAATTCTGGAAGAAAATATTGGAAACAACTCTTCTAAATATTGTCATAGGCAAACAATTTATGAAGACTACCCCAATGCCAATCACAGCAACAATAGAAATAAATAAATCAAATAAATAAATGGGACTTGATTACATTAAAAAGCTTGTACACAATGAAACAATCAACAGAGCAAATTACAACCTACAGAATAGGAGAAAATATTTGCAAGCTATATATTCAATAAAGGCCTCATAATCAAAATCTATAAAGAACTCAAGTTAATCAACAAGGAAAAAATCAAACAACTCCATAAAAAAGTGAGTAAAAGACATGAACAGAACCTTTTCAAAAGAAGACAGACAAATGGCCAATAAATATATAAAAATGCCCAGCACTACTAATCATCAGGGAAATGCACATTCAAACCACAAGGTATCACCTTTCTCAGTTAGAATGGCTTTTATGAAAAAGTCAAAAAAACAATAGATAGTTGTGGATACAGAGAGAAAGGAACACTCAGACACTGTTGGTGGGCCTGCAAACTATTACAGCCTCTATGGAAACAGTATGGAGATTCCTCAGAGAACTAGCAATCCCACTACTGGGTATTTATGCAAAGGAAAAGAAGTCATTTTATCAAAAAGACACCAGCATTCATATGTTTATTACAGCACAATGCACAGTTACAAAGATGTTGAATCAACCTACCTGTCCATCAATTCATGAGTGGATTAACAAAATGTGGCATACATGTGTATATATTCCATGGAATACTATTCAGTCATGAGGAAGGATGACTTAATGCCTTCTGCAACAATTTGGATGGAACTGGAGATCACTATCCTAAGTGAAGTATCCAAAGAATAGAAAAACAAACACATGTACTCACTGTTAAATTGGAACTAACTGATGAGCACACATGTGCACAGAGGGAAGTAAAACTTAATGGAAATCAAGCAACGAGAGGAGAGAGGAGGAATGGGTGATAACATACCCAACAGGTACAAAGGACATGATCTGGATGACAGGCACACTCGCAACACTGATTCAAGCTTTATAAAAGCAATTCAGGTAACCAAAAACATTTGTACCCCTATAATGTTTTGAAATTAAAAAAGAATCAACATAAATAAGAAAACATATCAATATCTTCAGTAATCAGAGAAATATGACTTAAAACCCCATTGTGATGCCACCATGCAATTACCATGCCTAAAATTTTTTTAAAAGTTTTAAAGAATCATATTACCAATGATTTGCATGAATGTGGGGGAAGGGAAATGCTTATATTTGTACACGCCATCATGAATATAAATTTAGAAAACGGTTTGGTTTTATACACTAAAGTTGAGCATACATAGAACCTATGATCCAACAACCCTACTTCTATGAATATATATCCAATGGTAGTGTGTTCATGGCAGGATTCTTCAACATAGCCAAATTAGATAACAACCCAACGTCCATTGACAAAAGACTAGATAAACTACCACGTGTTCACTCAATGGAATAGAGCACACCAATTAAAGTTACGTGAAACCACATGGAAAACTTTCATCAATGCGGTGAGGAGCAGAAGAAACTAGGCACAAAAATTACTCACTGTGCAAATCAATTACATAAAGCTTAAAAGCAAGAAAAACTGTACTATGGTATTAAAGTTGAGCAAGTTGAAGACAGAAACAGGTGAAAAGCAGAAGGGCCCAGGAGGGGATGGTCTGGTGTGCCGGCGATGGTCTCTCTCCTGACTCAGTGGTGGTTACGCAGGTAACTGAGTGCAGTGATTCACTGAGCCTGCATGTAGAGAATTTTTTGTCCCCCTTTCTTAAATGTGTTTACTTCACATAAAAAGAAGTTAAAATTATGTAATAATATCCTTAAACCAGAAATTTTATGTGTAGTAATTTTATTCATTATGGATAGATAAGGCATTAAGTATATTAAAATTAGTTTCAGGCATTTGTGGGGAAATGAAAAAACTGAAAACAACTGGAATTTTTATCAGTTGATGACAGGTTTACTACTAAATTATAGCACATCCAGGAATACTATAGAAACTTTAATAAGAATGAAGTGTCTCTGTTTGCTAACATCGGACAATCTTCAACATATGTTAATATTTAAGCAAACAACCAAGCAAGAGATATAGGACAGCGTGCAAAGTATGCTACCATTTCATTTGTGTTTGTCATTAAGGTGGAAATAAATGAATATGTGTTTTATACATACCTATAACATATCTGGGAGGATGGGTAAAAGATAAAATCCTGTAATAGTGGTTGTCTCTGAAGTCGGAAGCTGGAACACCAGAGGTCACGGATAGAAAGGAAGTTTTTCTTTTTACTATTTTCATTGGCATCATATGAACTTAATTATGTATATATTACCTTTTCTTTTTTTATATATTTTAATAACCTATTTATTTATCCCTGGACAGAACCACTCCCCACAGCAAGGAGATTATTTAGAATGGGTCCCTCTAAATTCTGAGGACCTGGAATCTGCAGTCTAAGGGGCCTTCTTCCCCACTTTATGGCTTAGGTCGGGGTATGGCTTCTTCAGAACTGGTGTCTCTGCTGGAGAAGGAAGGGGGACCTGGGCATGCCCATAAAAGTGGCCACAGGCCGGAAGGTTAATCGGCAGGCTGGAAGACAAAATTCTCTCATGAAGTCACTTTTACCTCAATAGAAGGCTGGGAACTGGTAGGGAGTGTTATAGGAGGACTTATTTGCATGTTGCAGAGAGAAATGAGAGGAGTTCCCCTACCCTGGGCCATCTGCAGGGTCTGTGGGGGCTGCTGTACATCTTACCCAAAAAGGCACCAAAAGCTACCCAAATAGGGTAGTTATTAGGCCCAATACCCCAGCAATGATGATAAAGTGGTTTCCTCTCTCAACAGGGACAACAATGGAGGGGATCAGGTAGAGAACCACCCTCCTCCCCCCAACCCCAGTGAGGGTTCAAATCACTCCAGGGCCAGTTGCTGAATGGGTCTTGGTGTTTAGGTCAGACACATAGATGACAAAGACAGCAGCCAGGATCATTCAGTCACTGACAGGGAGGAGTGCCCTGGGTGGAGGCACTGGAGCAGACCAGAATCCCCAGGCATAATATAATCTCAGCAAACAGAACTCCCTCTCAGGGGCCCAACAGCCAGGGGCTGAGAGGCGCTCAGAGTCCGCCCTGGCGTGGGCTGGGGTCCGTGGCCAGGCTGTCTCGCCCGGCCACCTAGAGGACGCTGCACACCCAGCCTTCTCTCCTGCCATCTGGCCAGGAAGGGGGCTCCCTGGGCGAAGGCACCTTTACAAAATAATAAATTAAAAGGTGATATACATTTTTTCAAGAAGTTGAAATGATTCTGTGAGCACAGTTCCCAATTGTCAATTTTTTTGTTGCTGTTGCTTTTGGATATTTGTGTGTATCTAAATGCCTTTTCTTTGGGGAGCTGATGTGGCCTGGGGTGAAGGCAGGGAAACAAGTGCCCATGAGGGCTAACAAAGGCAGGTGAGAGCCAACAGGCAAGTAGAGACAGGTTCAAGGAAGGAGGGCAAGAGTGCAGATGGTCCCCAGTCTGCGCAGAGCCTGCAGCTGAGCTGATGAGGCCAGTTCAGCAGCTGAGAAGTGCAGGTCAGGGAAACCAGAGAAACTCAGAGCACATGATGCCAAGGGCCCCCGCAGGGAGGCTGCCCTGGAGGGAGCATGCCGCTGATTCACTACTTGCTCTCCCAAACCTCACACTGCTGGCAGAGTTCAAAGGGCCAAGGACAAGAAGACACTGCTCTCACCAGTTTATTTGTATTGATCCGAAGCGTGATCAGCCCTGTCATGCAGTCTGTTTCCTCTGCAAAACCTACCTATGCATCATATGTGCATACAATGGTCTTTTAAAAGGCTGTGGATTCACCCAGTTTCTAAAGCATAAAAACATAACCTTTGGTCAGAGCTGCTTACCAGGTTTTCACAGGGGAAGCCCTGCAGAGGGCCTGAGTCACCGGCTGATGGGAAAATGGGTGTGTAAAAAGACACCAACCTCTGATTACCTTTGCTTTGTGCCTCTGATCTGATCATTATACAGAGGTTTCAGTCACACAGGTCACACTATTTTCTTTAAACATGTTTATCCTGTTAACAACCATCACGTCAACATTTTACCTCTAAAATTTGTTGAGGGGCACAGCTTTAGAAGGATCTATTTCAGTACATCAGATGCCATGCTAAGAACCCTGCCACATTGATCTCAGGACCCTAAAGACTCCCACAGAGCAGAAATTCATGTTGGGGGAGCAAACTGAACAGTAGGACAGTGCCAAGGCCACCAATTTGAAGGAGATCCATTTCCCAAATTAACTTCTAGCCAACAGAGTCCTTTTGCCATTTAACACATCTATAGCTTCTGTACAGTGATGCCAAGTTTATTCTCTGTGCAGTTTTTTGTAAATCACATCCAAAATATGATTTGGAAAAAAATGCACCTTCTTATGAGCCCACTGTGTACTTGAAAGACCCAGTGCACAAATCATGTGCACCTGTACCATTTCCATCCGGTTCTAAGCTAATTTTAAAAAGGCTCTGAAAGCCTGCCAACAGCACATGTGCACAGAAGATAAAATGTAATAGCAATTAATCCAATCATCTCTGATTTAACGTTAATTTAACCCAGTGGATTATGCCTTGTTTTGTGTGCAACTGTGTTGATCCTGCTACATTTCAGAGAGCCCCCAAATCAATCAAGTCACAATCCCTAATTGCAGTCAAAATGGGGAATTCCACTCAGCAGGGCCCTTCTCTAGAGTATCTATTCCTCCTAAGGAAGAAAGGGAAGTCAAAGAAAGAGGCGTCTCTAATAGCAGGCTGCTAACACTGCAGCTGATGGTGTCAGGACTAGCTCCGAGCAGTGGCCTACTGTTTGCTGGCATATTCAATTGCATCAGGGCTTCTTGCCAGAATGAACAGGAAAGGGCTATCACAGAAAAGCCAATGGAAGTGTAGCTACTGTTTAAACTGGAAACAAACAACAACAAAAATTCTGGGGCACACTGTTTTCCTTTCCCTTTATTTGCAATATGGATTGAATGACGATAGCGGTTAAAGACCTAAATTAGGACAGCTGTAATTGGAAAGGAATACCATCCTTCCCCCCTGAGTCTGATTTAACTGGGTTAGATTGTCAGTCTGCATTCTTGGAACCGAAGGCTAATTGTGAGAACATTTGTATTACCACGTGCAAGCAATAGAGAAAGTTTCAGGTTGCTAATTCTTCCTATTTAAATTTTATTGAGAATGAAAATCATAAAAGGTGTTACCTGGGCTCAGGACAGCCCCAGAAGTTCAATTGTAGTTCAGCTTTAGTTAAAGATTAGTTAATAGATACTTCACATAGAGTGCCACCATGTTCTTTTTCATAATTTTTCTCTCCCCTCCTCCCTTCCTTTGCAGCTGAGAATAATTAACTGTTCTTTTGTGAGTGTCATTTGTTCTCAAGGAATTAAATGCCACCTTATTTCCCAGCGCAAGAATTCAACTGTCATAATTATAGCTTCATTTCAGAAGCAAAAAAAATAAATCATAATTTATTACAGATTGTTCAGCATGTGAGATAGGTTTAAATGTCATTGGAAGTAAATTGTGGCATGTCATGAAGGGTTTTAGCCACCACTGTAATTGATTTATAATTTCACATTTAAAATGAACAACATTCGCCCATTGTTCTTGTATTATATAACTGTGACAGCAATCCCTGGAGAATGAGGCATTCAACTTGGTCAATACACAATAATAATAACAATAATAATAATAACAATAATATGCCAATTTTTAAGATAAGCTGTGAATTAGCATAAGTACTAAGAACATATGTGTTAAAAATGGGAGCTCAATCTCTATAATAGAAGGTAAAAATATATTTCAGAGAGAATGCATTTGGATATTAGCATTGAACTGTATAAAATTAAATGACTCCCAGGGGGTTTAGTGTAACTCATAAAATTAAGGACCATCAGAATTAAAGTTTAAACTATTCTCTACCCAGAGTTATAAGGAAAGGTACTATGATTAGAAAAGGTGGAGATGATTTTTACTACTTCCAATATCAAGCAGACTAAGAATCAATTTCACTTTGAATGGTAATTTACTAGGTTTACAATGTGACCCTAGTATCCTGAGACCACACAGAGGTGATCGGTGGAGTGGTAAAGGAACAACATACTTGCTTAGACCATTAACTGCCTACAGGTCCATTTTGTGCAGAATGAAGTGAGTTCCGTGATGGTTCTCATACCTCAAGTTCATATTGATAGATGTATGCTACCTGGATGTGGATACAGAAGCAAACAGAAGCTCACCACAAAAGCAGGGACAATTGATGACACCCAAACCATATGAGCCACAGTTCAGAGGCAAATTTGGAACCTTCCTACCCCCCTTCCCCTCCCCCCAACCTATAGTCTGTTGAAATGCCTCACTTTTCCTTTCTAGTAAGTCAGTGAGACTTTAAAAAGTCAGCAAGATCATCTGGATACAGAAAAGCTTTTGAAAGACAACATGTGGCAGACTGAGCAATGGCTCCCCGAGATGTCCATGTCCTCATCCCTGGAACCTGTGAAGTTATATTATATGGCAAAGAGATTTTCAGATGTGATTAAAAATAAGGAGATTATCCTGCATCATCTGGGATGGCCCAAATATAATTACAACTGTTATAAGAGGAAGGTAAAAGAGTTTTGATGACAGTAGAGAAGACCACACAACCCCAGAAGCATTGATTAGAGTGATGCAGCCAGAAGCCAAGGAATCCTGGAAGCCTCAAAAATTAAGAGAGGCTAAAACAAATCCCCTGCTGGAGTCTTCAGAAGCCCAGGTCTGCTGGCATCTTAACTTTAACCCCGTGAGACTCGTCTCAGATTTCTGGCACCAGGAACTATAAGAGAAGACAACCGTTGTGTTGTTTAAAACCACTAAATTTGTAATAATTTGTTATAGGGACAACAGGAAGCTAATACAGGGGCTATAGAGAAAAATCCTGATTCTCTAAAAAGTCTGTCACAAGATCAAATTATCTCCATACTGAGAACCAACCAGGCCTCAGGTCCTACTCTGGTGTTCAGTCCAGCATCTAGCCTCGTCAGGATCTGGCAGACCCTGGTAAATGGGGTTAGTACCTTTTTAAAGAGAGATCCCAAGAGCTATCTCCCTTGTTTTCCACTGTTCAATGTCACCCTAAGAACATAGCTGTCTCAGCCGGGAAGTGGGTCCCCATCTGCTGGTACCTTCATCTTGGACTTTCCAGGTCCCAGACCTGAAAAATAAACGTTTGTCATTTCAACTACTCGGTCAGTCTATGGTATGTTTGTTAAAGCCCCTCACACAGACCAAGACAGGGGGGAAAGCATGGAACTTAAAAGAAAATGGGAACAGCTCAGCGTGCCTGGATGCGCTGGACACAGCACAAATAACAAGAATTAACAGTAGAAACTCACTTGGTGCCATGCGCCCAAGCCTTAAGTAAAATACAGGCTATGGGATTTGCTATGGAGAAAATAATTGTCAAGCAATGGGTCAAACAATTTAGTCAGCAATACTTCCTGGGCAATTTTTCCCCCTACAGTATGAGAACAAACAAAAAAATCCGTCCTCTGATTGCAGACTAGTTCGGGAAATAGGACATGCATGTATTAATGAAGTAGAATTCTTGCAAGCAATGAGTTAACATATTCAAATTAATATCACGCATTAAATATTTTATTAGAAAAAAGTAATAAGGCTTTTAAATAATTAGTATCACACATAATTAGTTTCACACAGATCAACATAAAAGATGATTAAACAGAGTGGTATTCCAAATGAGTCTTTGTTATTTCTGAAGTACATTAACCTCTGGCCTTTATTTCAAAAAAAAACAAATAATATGCGTTGGCAAGCTTCCAGGCTTTTGAGTCAGAGGACACAAATTCCCCTGCCCTCCAGGAGTTTACAATCCAGTAAGAGACTGTGATGGATGCTGTTACTGTTCACGATGCTACTGCCCCTCCATCCCTCAGGAGTGTAATACATCTCCACTTCTAAGTTGTTTTAGCTAATGGAATATAGTCAGAAGCAAGTTTCTAGGCAGGAGCATTAAACCCAGATGTGTACTTTACCTTGATTTCTTTTTCCTCTGCCATGAGCCCAGTAATACCCCAGAGAGAAATGGGAGCTGCTTCCCATCAGCCTGGGTCCTGTCAAGGACCAGTGCCATTGCCAACTCATAATGGAAATGCAACAAGAGAAAGTAGTAAACCTTTATTGTAAGCCACAAGGTGTGGTATTCAGGTTTGTTGTTAATACAGCATAATCTAACCTACGTAGACTGATACTGCAAACTAACGTGTGAACGTTCACAACTACAAGGTCAAGTTTATAGAGAAATCCAGGATTCCAAAGGACGAGGAGACCACTAAAGCCTAGACCACATCAGCAGCAGCCCAGCCATAAAATGTTCTCCTTTCTTTCCAGTGTCTTTTTATGTTGTTTTTGCTTTTGTTTGCTTTAAGATCCAACACTGAGTAAATCAAAGACCCGGCAGCTAACTCATCAGCTGAGCCCCATTCCCTCTCTTGTACTTGGTTATCAGTCCCCACATACCCCAAACCTGTAGTCGAGGACCAGGTGAAGTACTGCCAGGCCAGTGAGCCCCTTGTTCACTCAGTACTCACTCATTGAGCATATACCATGTGCAAGTTACCCAAGCAGCGCAGAGTCAGAGATGGAAGAAGAGTCCTGCCCTCAAGGCCCTCAGTATCTGGTGAAAGCACAGCCAGAACCACACATCTCTGTGAAAGGCCAGCACAGAGCACACAGGGCATGAAGGAGAGAGGTCTACTGAAGCCTGGTGAAGGGAGAGCTGGGTTATCTACTGGGATAAATTAAAACCTGAAGGCAACATTGAAGGAAGGAAGAAAGGAGTTAACCAAGAGGGAAGGGAGGGAGCAGCACCTACAAAAGTACAGAGTAAGGGGCAAGTTGGCTTCCTAGGAACTGCAGGAGTTTGGACAGAGGGAGTGAGATGGCATCAGAGAAGGGGAGAGTCAAGGAAGACCTTGTAAGCTATGCTACAAAGTTTGAATTCTGCACTAAAGGCAATTGGATACCCCCCACCCAAAGCTTTTAAACTGTGGAGTGGCATGATCTGATCAGATTTGCATTGTGGAAAGCTTTCTCTGGCAGTGCCAGTAATGGGAGATCTGAGAAGAGCTGTCCACTCTTGGGTCATGGAAGTCTGTTAGAGAGCTCTTGCTATTCTAATGGTTCTCACCAGAATTTTGGGAGCTCTATTTGAGAAACAGAGTTTCTCAAAGACATGCAGAAATCAAATTAGCTCATAGGTAGAGAGATGTAAAGTCAGTAAGGAAGCACCTGAAGGCTACTTGATGCTTCTCTACACCTTTGAGGAGATCTGAATTTTTTGGATTTATATAGCTTCTTTTGTAATTAAGTTTTGAGCTCACATCTTGATTAATTAAAAAACAAAATTAGTCTCCTACTCCTTTTCTCTTCCTCGGTCCTTCCCTCCACTCACACGGGCATGTATATGCTCCTAACAAATGTGTTCATTTATTCATTCATTCATTCCACAAATATTTGTTGCAGCCTCAGTATGTGGCAGGCATTGTGCTGGGTGGCGGGTGTACAGAATGAACAGAACAGTGTCCTTGCCTCATGGAACTGGTGGTCTAATGAGGAGACACATGATAAATACACAAACAAATAAATAATTACAAAACACAAATCCGTGCGAATACACAGCAACACAATGTTAAGCTCTAGAATAGCAGCTCTGTAAAGGTCCTGGAAGTCGATCAGATGAGATAGAAATATGAATGTATCTATATTTAATTCAGATAAGTGTCATTCTAGAGAAGAGGTATTGGTATATCCAAGTTGGTGCTGTTACCTCACAGCATTTAACGTCAAAGTCAGAGTCTTCAAATAGGAAACTGGGGTAGGGAGGAGAGGGTTGGAATGGGGAATTCTAGCCTACAGAAAAAATTGCTTTCTATCTCTGGGCATAATGAGGCCCATACAGGCTCTGAGGGATCTCTGAGAGATGCTCACTGAAGCACTCTAGTGTTGACTCAGCCCCTCATGTAGGTCTTGCTTGAGGCCAAAATGAGACAAGACCCAGTTGGGTTGAAGCACTTAAGGCTGCTTTATTTTTAAAAAGTCAGAAGTAAAAGAAAAATAAATTGGGTTGTGCATTGGTTAAAATTTCCCCTAGTTGGCAGCTCAAAGATGAAATCCCCAGATCACTCATTCAGCAGCCCACCCTACTGAAGCAGCCTTTTCAGAGTTGCTCCTGGCACCTGAAGACAAGGAGCATCTATCAGACAGTTAAGCCCAGTTCCAACTGGGAGCTCTCTGGACTCAGGATTCTTCTGCAGATTGTGGAGTCAGCTCACAACTAGGCTCTGTCCACCCAGCCACAACCAACAGGAGGACAGAAATCACTGTCAGCCACTGGCCAACAAGGCTGAATTTAAATGATCAGCCAGTGGGCAAAGGGTCTCTACTTCATCATAGCTTTTTCATGCCATCCACTCATATGTTATAATTTCCCAATAACTAGATAGAAAGAAATTTATTTAAGTGCAAGATTTACAAGGTTCCACCCTTATGTGAATTGTAATTTAATACAAGCCCCTTCTAGAAAATGGGCTAGAACATAAACCAAATTCTTTCTTTATATACCCCTTTACACACACACACACTATTTAGCAACTGGTCACTCAGACTGATGGCAATTATTCACTTTGAGCATTTGGCAGATACAATGGGACGCTACTTTGGCAGTAATCAAAAATCATCTTCCTTTGTGGTTATTAATCAAAAATTTATTTCCCAGTGACTAATTCCAGGAAAAGGTTATCATCTACTTTGGTCTGCACTTATTTTACCACTAACGAGAGATTTTTTTCTCTCTTATCCTCAGCATTCAGAATAACCATCATTCCCAAGACCTCTTTGGGTTCCTTGACCAGAAGAGGCGTTTAGCTGTGTCATCCATGATGTATTGCACATTTAATTGCACTATGCAGCTATTCAAAAAGCATTCAGAAGTAATCATTTAGCATTAATATCCCAGGGCAATCCAAGGTCACAGTACATTAAAAACTAATTCACAGTGGTTCAAGAATGCATTTTTCATATATGGAGTAACATAATTCTTTTATGATAAAAGTGATAGTGGTATTACAGGGTGATGAGATCCAGGATATTCTGAGTATCCATCATTGGACCTATTGTACAAATGGCAAAGTCAGACCTTTGTTCTTCTCATAACTCAACACACCACTAATCTGTATTAAACACTACTGACCATGTTAACCTTTTATATGACTGACCACGCTTTAAGGAGCAACAGACCTCATTTGTAATTGTAGACAATGTGAGCATTTAATACCGACTGTGATAATTTCACTCTCAAATTTTATTATCTGCTATTTTTTCTGGTCATTCTAATATCTAAAATTGTAACATTTCTATAGGTACATGTAACCAAAGGCTTTTTGGTGAAAAATTACACCAACAGCTGTCTGTGTGTGTGTGTACCCTATTAACTTCCTTTGAGGAATACTGTGGAAGATAAAACAATTACATCTTGCATCAAACATCTATCATATTGAAATAATAGTGTCCCAAGGCAACAGGCCCTCTATATAACATAGAATGGGCAGGCTGCACTCTCCAGAGTCTATCATCTCTCACCAACCATTAGCAACACCATACCACAATTTGCTGCCACACAGCAAATTGTTAGGAGCTATTTTGTCACTTCCCAGGCAATACTGTCAAATTCATTAAAATGCAAAATTCTGCATTCAAAGAGACCAGGTTATGCCACCAATCCACTGTTTTCTTTCCTATTTTGACATACTTTGCAGTCAAAATCTACTTTGCCACTTGGTCCATCTCGATTGGACAGAGGTCAGAAGTTTTGTCCTGTTCAAGGTCATTCGAGATGATTAATAGGTATTACCATAACCCTGTGTTCAGGACACTGTTCTAGGTGCTGGATGTGAGAGCAGGTTGGGCACACTTGGGATGATGACAAGGTAAGGAGCCATAAAACACAAATAACATGTACATTTGGCCAGGGAGTGGGAACGGAAAATGGGAACAGCTTTGACTCATGACTAGTCACCAATGAGTGCTGCAGATGTTCAAGTGCAGAGCTCAGAAGCAAGGACGTTTCTGGCCGCCTCTGGCCTCTCCTCGGCCTCCAGAGTAGCCCAGAGCACATCCTGGTACACAGGACAGGTAGTCCCGGTGCCGTGTAAGCTGCCTTCCTCCACACCCCTGAGAAGTTCTATTCCTGATACTGCAAAGGAAAGGGAGAGCCCTAAAGGTTCAATGGTGAAGAGGAAGGTATGAGATGCGGGAAACCATTCTCAGGGTGACAAAGGGATAGATTACTTAAACTGTTAGATAGCTCTATTTCGAAATAGTTTCTGACACAAAAAGCTACCTTTAATCTGATTGTAATTTAAAAGTAGCAAGCTCTTTGTATTCGTTTAATTGATTAACAGCTATCACCCATAAATCCATAGCCCAGCAGAACTGGAGGAGTTCTTCAAAGGCATAAAAAAGTGTTTGGCATCTCAGCCTCCCGGTCAGGAGGACCAAGGCATTTCTCCCTCGTTCCCTTTCCTCCTTCTTTTCTCCCTTTTTTTTTTTCTTCTCTTCCAATTCTTCATGAGTGTAGGACTTTGAGGACTAGAAATATTATACCAAATTCTTAAAGGAAAAAGTTAGAAGAAAATGGAATAAAATGTGGCTGAGTTTCTAGAACTCTCTCTAAAGAGGCACTGCTATATTAAATAAATCTCCCACCTTGCTTCCAAGTGGCTTTCCATCACAGAGCCAGTTAGATTGAATGATAAATAGAGAATTGTGTAAATCTAAAATTGGCATTGATTGGGGTCTGCCTTTTAGCATTTCTCTCTTAAAGAGTATGTTAAATGGGCACATCATGACCTTTCCCACCCTCCGGCCAGCCAGGAGTCTTGGACAAATCATATACACTGTCCTATCTCTCAAACAGAACCAGAAAATCAGGACTCGCTAACAAAAAGTAACTTTTCTATAATTTCCTCAGGAACATTTATTGTTATTCTCACCTTCTTCAATAGCAGGACCACCCACACCCCTGTGTCTGTATCCCCAGCTAATGATAAAAAGAGGTAAGAAAAGAGATCTGGATAAAAGTTGTCAATCCTGAGTTATAGTGCCTGTAACCATTGCATTTAAAGTCATTTAAAGACTCCTGGTATTGGTTTTGTCATCTCTATGATGAAAGGGATAGACAAGTTCTTCTGTGTCCCTTTTGACACTTAATTTTCTATAATTTTTTATTGTAAGTTAACACATTATCTGAGGACAAAATCTAGCCACTTGGATGGAGATGATCATAGAGAAACTGATCCAGAATAAGAGAATATTGTTAGTCTTACTTTATAGATGAAGAAATTAAAGCACTGGATGGTTAAATGACTTGCCCAAGGTCAATATGTTCATGAGGTAGGGTCAGTAATCAAACCCTAACATGGTGGAGCAGAGGCTGCGGAGTCAAATCTGGATTTTAATCTTGGTTCTACTGCTTGCTCTGTGACCTTGGGCAAGTTGCTTAAACTCTCTGAACACTGGTTTTCTCATTACTACAAGTGGGAACAGTATCACACCTGCACCTCAGAACTGTCATGACTTAACACATGTGAAGACACCTGATTAGCGCTTGACACACAGTAAAGGCTCAGAAAATCTTCATTTCTTTTCTTAGCTACACCACGCGTCCATGTGTGCCAAAGGAAAGGTAAGGATTTGGTTGAACACGAGTAGATGTTAGCGACCTTCACTAGCCACAGTTTCTAGCTGAGTGATTTTAATCTCTGTGTCCTACTGCCCTCTTCTGGATATCAAATATCAGATCTGATTGTGAATTCAGCTTATTGGTCCTACCTAATTGAGCAGACTCTGGACGTGATGCCTATTTCATGGAAGCAGTGGAAGCAATTATTCGATGCAACAAGTGGACATTTATAACAGAGCAAAGAGCTAGAAATGATAGAGTGATTACTAACTGCCATGTGTGGTTAAGCTACGATGAACTGTTCCTTTCATCTGCATACCAGGTAGTCTGACTGAGAGTTCCAAGCCAATCATAAGTACACAGACCAGAGTAAACCCCCCAAACCATTTTACAGTGGACTTGGGAATGAATCCTAACCTCATTGAGGTTAGTCACACCTCTCAGACTACCTGTTAAGCCATTTAGTTTTAGCTCATATCTTTCTCCAAGCTTTTAAGACATCAATTGTGTTTATCCACAAAAATATAATCCATCTACTTCTAATTCATTGATACCTTTGTAACAAACTAATGCTTTGTAGCAAGTCGATGCGCAAAAAGCCAAATACATCTTTTTAAGTGTTCAAATGTTTAGAAGCGTTTTTAGGCAAACATGATGAACTGTATCCAATGAGTCACAAAATATTTAAGATCCAAGCAGCAGGCATGTTAAACGATAATTTACGGACATTTTGGTAATCATAGAAAGAAACATTTATTTCAACAAAGAGTTAAATTCAATTGTTTACCTAAAAATTAATGGAAAATAAATAATCTGTTACGTTACCTGATGATCCAGCAAAGGTACAAAGATATGAGTGATCCAGATTTCATTTTGGAAAAAAATATGGAGACAACTACTAAGTAACATCTTAGACTTTCCAAATCTTGAGGTGAATTTTTAAATTGGTTATGCTCAATATCGTTACAGCTTTAGGAAAAAGTGAATAACCCTTGGCTCAGAATACACAGCTCTGTTAGTGGGCAGATGGACGGGTGGGCGGTTCAACAGAAGGAAAACCCTTAGAATTTAAAAACTTCAGCATATTTTTCCATTGTTTCCCTGATCCATACATTCCTAAAACAGATGATTTTTTCCCCAGTGCTTCAAACATTTACTTTTTGATCCATATCATTAGAATGGAAATTTAGATTCCTTTAAAAGCAAGACGTACATAAGAAGGAATTTTTGCTAAGTCAAATTGCATTTGAAATGCACTCAAGGGAGATTATAAATGTTCTGAAAACAAATTCTCCTATGAAGTGAAGAATGATTTTATGCGTGTAATAACAACCTTATTTATATTTATAAATCTCTATTGTCACACATTGAATTTGTTGAAGCAGAACTTGCAAAGCAGGATTATTATTATTTGTCAGAAAATGGGAAGAACTACCCTTGTGTAGACTTGAGGTTTTATAAATGAGAAATAATATTTCCATCATCACCCAGGAAGGAGTAATGAAGAAAGGGCCACTTCCGGACTGCAGGATACTAGACATCTGCTCTGTCCCCTGCAGCGGCACAGGCACACCTTCCAGCGCACACACAAAATGTACATATCTGTGCATTGTTCAGCAAACACCAACGTTCTACAATCAGGACTGCTTCCAAAACCATCTTCTTAACAAATCCCAAACCTGAGGTGACAGAATGAATGACTCATTTCTCTGCTCCTGTGCCTGCTTGTTCATTCTTTTATTATTACCTTTATTATGATGTTCTAATTATTATTTCCATATTTGTCGCTTACTACATATCTAATCTATGAACTCAATAAAACTGTGATCTCTTTGTCTTATTCTCGTTTTTATCCCCAGCACCTAACCCAATGCCTAAAACGTAGTAGATACTTGAGTAAATGTTATTGCAAAGGTGGAGAATTTGTTTGAAATTCCCCGGTCTGTCTGTGTGTTGGACACCAAATTTCTTGGTCAACCGACCTCTGTAACACTTCTCTGCAGCCACCTCCTAGTGCATTCAGCTGGATTGGTAAGCTTTCAGTCACAGATAACATTCAACTACGGGTTGATCAACAACTTAGGGAAAATTGAGACATCAAATGGATATGTGGATAAATAAGCTTCCAAGTTCCTTCAAAAATGACCTCCTGTGATCCTAAAGTAGGAGAGATCTTTTCTCACCTCCTCATTTTCCTTCTTGCTTTGTAAGACCTACTGAGGCAATGAGACTTTCTTCCTGATTACCTGAGATGTTTTGAAAATACCCAACTGGGAAAGCTAAACTGTACCGGCAAGATAGATCCTGAGGAGGTAAATCAGCCAGGGAATTTGCTTAAACTATCTCCACTCTCTGGGCACCTCCCAAATTCTAAGACCGCTCATTACTTGGTACTGATTTTGACTCAGATGCTCTTTCACACTTCCTGGCTGGGGCATATTCTCTCTCACCTCCGCTGGCCTTTCCTCAGGCACCGACAGTCCTACCAGTTTTACTTATAGCTGATGAAAGCACTACCATGCCAGACACTTTACATCCATTATACTCCTAACTATGGTTCTCACATTAAAGGACCAAGAAACTGAAACTGAATAACTTGCCCAATTCCTACCTTTAGAAAGTAGTGGAGCCCACATCCTTCCTGCTCCAGCGTACATGTGCTTACCCACTAATCTGGGGCTTCCCAACCATTACTGTACACAAAAATCATCCGAGGATCCGTATTATAAGCAGGTTCTGGTTCAGTTAATCTGGGAAGGGATCTGAGATCTTTCATTTCTAACAAGCTCCCAGAACCAGACATCCACTAGTTGTCTGATTATTCCGAGGAACAGGGCCCTGTGCCATCTACCCTATCTAAATTCTTCTTTGCCTTCAGGCTTTGAATAATGAGCCTTTCTTGGCTCCACCCCAGATTTAGAGATAACCAAAAGGATAATACGAGAGCATGGAGGGGGCAGTTAACTGTTCCTGGCACAGGCACTCTAAGCCACACAGTTACCTACCCACACGCTGACCTGCACCATGGTGCAGTACCAGCACCATGACTGACTGCATGGCCAGCACCCAGGCACGTTAACAGACCAGGCAAGCATCATCCATCTACTGAGGGATGGGAAGAAAGTCTCACACTCCTTTCCCCTCTGACCTAAACACAAAAGAATTTAAATTTAACTGTCAATAGCAAATAAATAAATAATGCATTGAGCTGTTGAACATTGTATTGTCCATAAATAGCTACTTTTTAAAGCAAGATACAAAAACATTGGGGGGGTTAAAAGCTAAACAAGAATACTGACACCAAAGGAAGATCAGGACAAGCAAATTTAATGACTTAATGTTGCACAATATAAAACCATTCCAGTTGAATAACTTTTAATTCATTATAATGCATATATGCCAATTATGCCTGATTTATTAAGAGTAGTTACACAGCGCTAGATCTTGATATATAACACTGGTTGCCATGACATCAAGCCTTTACAAGGACATCTTAAGGATCATGAAAGTGTCAAGGTGATAAGTTTGACACTGTACAGGTTTAATGATAGACGATGATGCTGTCGCATTGTCTTGCCGAAGACAACATGTCAGACACAGTGTAAAAACACAAGGTTTTGCGAGCATGCAGCCTCTTACCGTCTTAGAAATAGTTTTTTAAAAGCCAGAAGGAATTTGTGTCACTTAAATACAAGATCGTGTGGGTGTGTTTGTGTGTGTATGTACAGTCTATACACACACGTACATGTATATATACTGTCATTCCTCACAACAGCAGGATTAAGTTCTGAGCAATATGTTGTCAGGCGATATCACCACTGTGTGAACATCATAGTGTGTACTTACACAAATCTAAATGGTACGGCCTACTTCATACAATGCAACCTAGTGCTCCTAGGCCACAAAGTGTGTTGCGATTACAGGCGATTGTAACAAAATAGTAACATATCTAGCATAGAAAAGTAAAATATGGTATAAAAGATTTTTTTTTTAAAGGGCACACCTTACCATGAACGGAGCTTAGGAGACTGGAATGTGCTCCAGGTGAGTAGTGAGTGAGCGGTGGGTGACTGTGAACGTCCAGGACACTACTGTACCCTGCTACAGATTTTACAAACACTGAGCACTCAGGCTACATAGGAAAAAATACTTTTCTTTCATAATAAATTAACTTTTGTTAACTATAACTTTCTAAATTTATATACTGTTTATTTTTTGAACTTTTTGAATATTTTGTAATAGTACAACAAAAAACAGAAATACTTCATGTAAAGCTATTCAAAAATATTTTCTATCTTTAGATCCTTTTTCTGCATGCCTGTTTCTACTTTTAAATTTTTTATTTTTCACATTTTAAACTTTTTTGTTAAAATCTAAGACACACCCACAGGGGCTTAGGCCTCCACAAGGTCAGGATCATCACTGTCACTGCCTTCCACCTCCAGCTCCTGTCCCACTGGGAGGTCTTCAGGGCAGCTACACGGGTGGAGCTTTCTGTCTCCTACGATAACAATGCCTTCTTCTCGGATACCTCCCGAAGGACCTGCCCGAGGCTGTTTTACAGTGAATCTTTTTTTTAATAAAGTAGAAGGAGTACACTCAAAATGATAAAAAGTATGATATAGTAAACATACGAGCCAGTAGTGTAGTTATTTATGATCATTCCAAGTATTAGGGACTGTACATAACGTGTGTGCTATGCTTTTATACAGCTGGCAGCACAGTAGGTTTGCTTAAATCAGCATCGCCACAAAGGCATAAGTAGTGCATTGTGCTACCATTTTACGACGGTCCCGCTGTCACTGGGCAATGGGAATCTTTCAGCTCCATTGCAATCTCATGGGGCCATCATCTTACATACGGATTGTTATTGACTGAAATGTTGTTAAGTGTACAGGACCATATGTGTGTGTGTTTATATAAATACCCATATACACATGCGTTCTTCTATAAGGATGTATTCATATATCACATATACATCTGTACATATAATTTACTCTTCCATTAGCAACTAAATGTAATTAAAAATGAATTCTGGGTGAAGGATGAGGAGGTGAGACACAGAGATTGTTAGGCAGCCAGTCAATCTATTCTGCATGGGACTGTAAAAGGACATACATGACTTTAAGTATTTGCCATCACTCACGACACAAAGAGTGAAACTTAATGTCAACTACCGACTTTGGTTAATAATAATGTATTGATACTGCTTCACGAATTGTAACAAATGTATCACATTAATATAAGGAAATGGAGGGGGGAGTGTGGGAAGGCAGAGAAATTCTCCTTCCTTCATGATGTTTTATAAATTAAAACTGACCTAAAAGAAAGTTTATCAGTTAAAATTATATAAAAAATACATAGAGATGTGTATAAAACCCTGGAGGATCTATTACACATAAAGCTCACAAATTAAGACGGCATGGTCAAGAAACAAGTGGTATCGCCAGGGGAGAACAATGTTTCACTCGTGAAGTTGAAACATCTGTCTTGGAGGCTCACAAGGCGCCCCCTCCCCTTGTCACCGCCATCCTGTTTCTGCATCCCCCAAACTCGCCCACCCACACACAGCGTCCTCACGTACCTTGTGCCTGCCTGACACTTCCCGTTATCCTCACTGGGTCCTGACAGGAGTCCATCCCTGTTCCAGGCCTCAGCTTGCCCATCCAACCTGCCCATCCTCTGCTCCACTTCCCCAGGGCTTCTCTCCCTGCAGAGATGATGCTGAAAGAGGAAAATGAACCATCCTGGGCCACGCTGGCCTTCACATAAGCACTCACTCCCACTGGAGTGCTTGCCTTGGCTTTGCCAAGGACACATGTAGCCAACAGCCACCAAGAAATAATTGTAATGACAGGAAAACTGTCTTTCAGATCCTGAGAACACACCTGGAGAGAGGATATTTTGAGGCGTGGGATCCACTTTGAAACCAACCACCTCAGGAGTTGCCAGCTCTGCCCTTTGGTAAAGAAAAGGAAGGAAGGTCTGCATTCTGGGCCAAGCTTAGCACGTGTCAATGACGCTCATCAGGTGGAGAGAAGACGCTCACTCCACTTCAGCATTTATTCCATCACGGCCGTCCTGCCTTCATCACTGTCAGTCCTCTACTCATTTCAAGAAACAGTATCATGTGCTCCTAGAAGCAGTTCTGTTTTGTCTCTTGTCCAGGGACAGTTTGGGGGCTTGCTGGGGTCTCAGAGACAGAGCAAGACCGAGTTTGGTGCTATCGAAGGAGAAAAGGGAGAAGAGTAAAGGAGGAGACTGTAGCGATTCAGGAGTTAATGTGTCGCTCAACGTGCTCCCCAGAAGATCCTCCTACCCTTAAAAAAAAAGAAAACTCCTTTTCTCAGGTATTTTCTTTCCAGCCACATTTTCTTTCCCCCGAGTCTCCGCTGACTGTCTCTGAACTTTGTAGAAAGCAACAGCCCCAGTGCTGTACACTGTAGTTCTGCTCTGCTTCAGCAAGGAAGCCTGGGAACCACAATCCCTGAAAGAACGATCCTTTGTCTGCAATTATTGTTATAAATGTTCCTCTAGAACTCACTAGTGGCTAGATGGTCTTTAGTTTTATTTGAGAACATTCCTGGCTTGTTTTCTATTAAAGGCTAGGCAGGCAGAGAGTATAGTAAATGAAAAGGTATTTCCAGCCAGGTTCTCAGTGAGATTTACTTTTCAGTAAATAAAGTACCCCTGGGAACAAACTGCTCATCCTTTGAGATGGATTACTATAGTTCCTATCATATCTGTCAATTCAGGAAAAGAGACAATTTGCTAAGTATCCCGTTTCCCTGGAAATTAATTCTTATGTGAACTGCTTCAACCACTTTGTGCTTTTACCTCCTAGATCAAATATAGACTCTTGGCCTCCTCTTCAAAGCCACCCACCACTCCATCTCCTCTCTCAGAGCCTCTTCCACCCTCTTGACAGCTGCACCGCAGCCAGCCGTCAGCTGCTTTCTGGCTTCCCCGCCTGTGCACGTGACAGCCTCAGACTCATTGCAAATGCCAACTACCTCATCCATTAATGGAGCCATCCTAGAAAATGACCCAAACTGATTAAACCAAAATGTTTGTTCCTTGCCAAAACACCCTACTAACTCCTTCCTGTCTGCCTTCATAACAAGTAAATTGTCTATTTTCTGTACTGGGAATAGTCTTCTTGTTACAAATGGATTAACAATAAGATCTATTTGCATTAGCAAATCCTACCTGCCCCAGTCCTATCCATTGGCAAGCACTGAAAACAGCGATTTAGCTTCCCCCAGTGCCCAGTGTTGGGATATAGGGTAGTTAAGCAACCACCTCTCCCTTTGCAGGTTCTGAATTCATTTGAAAGCAGATGCCAGAAGCCAAGGAAGGGGAAGGGTCAGAATACCTGATTAAATTTTATTTTAAAACCTGGATTGAAGAATATGGCAAGGATTCTGTCCTCCCTCCCTAAAAACTGGGTTCCAACTACTCCCAACATACGCAGCTGAATCCACATGAGCAGAGATCTGATTGGGTCTGATAAAAATGTGTATTGCTAGGTCTGTTTAGCACTGGATGCTGGAAAAAGGCTTTCATGATGCCCAGACTAATGCTGGTCTGCCAGATCAAAGTTTAAAACAAGAAGAGGCAGGTACCAACTGCTTCATCCTTTAGCTGATCCCATCCTGAAAAGTATGCCTTGGTAGCAAACAATCTCAAATCACAGCTCACAAATAACATGGTTAGTCCTGACACATGTAACTGGTCAGCTGCAACTCTCTTCTATGCCATCTTCACTCCAGGCCAGACTAATAGAATTGAAATCTTGCAGAGGAGAAATAGATATTCCAAATCCCACCCTGGTATTTAAAGCTTCTAGTCAAAAGTGATCCACTTTACATCTGTGTAGTAAATTTGATTCTGCCCAAATTGAGATCTGATGTTTACCCTTAGCTTATAGGAGGTAATCATGTTCTATCTCTTAAGAGTATCTTTGTTTAGGGCAGGGCTGGCCACATAAACCTTAAGGTGGAGCCAGCCACACTTGATACAATGTGGTCTGACCGTGCCACAAAACCAACCACGTCACTTAGGATAAGTGCTTTGGGTCGATCACATGGGCAATCAATAAATCAGGCCCATGTAAGGGAAACTGGATAAAAACTCTGAACACCAAAGCTCAGGCTTTCCTGGTTGACAACACTCTGTGCGTATTGTCATGCTGCGATGCTAGAGGACAGCAGAAGTTTTGGAAACCTCTCAGACTCTTTACATCCCTTCCTTTATCTGATTTTTCATCTGCATATCTTTTTCGGTAATAACAAATAACCATGAGTACAATAGCTTCCAGTGAGTTCTATGAGTCTTTCTAACAACTTATCTAACACAAGAATGATTTGGGAAATCATTTGGACTCTTCCCTCTAATTTTATACTTGGACACTCTTTGCAGTTGGTGTTAGAAGTCTTGGGAAAATTTACAGAGCAAAGAACCATTCCCTCAAACTTTGCAGTTTAATTAGTTCCAGGTAACTGGCATTTGCATTTCCTGAGCCAAAATAAATCGTAGACCACCCCCGCTAGATTCATTGAGGCAGGAATATATAATTCCCCGCACAAGGAGGGTTTTTACAGGGAAGGGAACTGCAAGAAAGAGCTGCAAGTGTTTTGAACAATAAAAAAATCCACCACAGCCATTCAGATGGAATACAGTAGCTCAGGATATAAAATGAATATTCACAAATCAGTAGCTTTATATATACTAATAATAGTCAAGCTGAAAAAACAGTCAAGGACTCTATTCCCTTTACAGTTGTGCCAAGGAAGATGAAATATTTGGGAATTTACCTAACAAAGGATGTGAAAGATCTCTATAAAGAGAATTATGAAACTGAGAAAAGAAATAGCTGAAGATGTCAACAAATGGAAAAACATACCATGCTCATGGCTAGGAAGAATCAACATTTTTAAAATGTCCATATTACCCAAAACAATTTACAAATTTAAATGCAATCCCTATCAAAGCACCACCATCATACTTTAATGATCTGGAAAAAATAGTGCTTCGTTTTATATGGAACCCGAAAAAACTTCAAATAGCCAAGACATTACTCAGAAATAAAAACAAATCAGGAAGAATCATGCTACCAGATTTCAAACTATACTATAAATCTATAGTGATCAAAACAGCATGGTACTGGCACAAAAATAGAGAGGTAGATGTATGGAACCAAGACATGAACCCAGACACTTATCATCATTTGATCTTTGATAAGCCTATCAAAAATATAAATTGGGGGAAAGATTCCCTATTTAACAAATGGTGCTGGGTGAACTGGCTGGCGACTTGTAGAAGACTGAAACTGGACCCATACCTTTCACCATTAACAAAAATTGACTCTCCCTGGATAAAAGATTTAAACTTTAAGACATGAAACTATAAAGATTCTTGGAGAGAGTGCAGGAGAAACACTTGAAGAAATTGGCCTGGGAGAATACTTTATGAGGAGGACCCCTGGGCAATTGAAGCAACACCAAAAATATATTACTGGGATATGATCAAACTAAAAAGCTTCTGCACGGCCAAGAACACAGTAAGTAAAGCAAGCAGTCAGCCCTCAGAATGGGAGAGGATATTTGCAGGTTATGCTTCTGACAAAAGTTTGATAACCAGAATCCACAGAGAACTCAAACTTATTAATAAGAAAAGAACAAGTAATTCCACTTCATTGTGGGCAAAGGACTTGAACAGAAGCTTCTCTGAAGATAGGCACATGACCTACAGACATGTGAAAAAATGCTCATCATCTTTAATCATCAGAGAAATGAAAATCAAAACCACTTTGAGATATCATCTAACTGCAGTAAGAGTGGCTCACATAACAAAATCCCATAACTATAGATATTGGCGTGGATGTGGAGAAAAGGGAACAGTTTGGCTCTGCTAGTGGGAGTGCAAGCTAATATGTCCCTTTTGGAAAGAAATATGGAGAATACTCAGGCATCTAAAAGTAGACATGCCGTTTGATCCTGCAATTCCTCTTCTAGGTATATATATCCAAAAGACCAAAAATCACTTTATAACAAAGATATTTGCACCAGATTGTTCATTGCAGCTCAATTCATAATAGCCAAGTCATGGAAGAAGCTCAAGTACCCATCGACCCATGAATCGATTAATAAATTGTGATATATATATGTCACATATGTGACATATATATATGTCATGGAATATTATGCAGACTTAAAAAAGTTGGAGGCTTTACCTCTTTTACATTTACATGGATGGAGTTGAAACATATCCTGCTTAGTAAAGTATCTCAAGAATGGAAGAAAAAATATCCAATGTACTCAGTACTATTATGAAACCAATTTACAACGCACATTTTCAATGAAGAATAGATCACAACTATGGCCCAGGATGAAAGAGGGAGGAGGGGGGAGGTCAGATCAAGGGAGGGTGAATGGTGAGATCACACCTATAGTGCATAATGCAAGATCTATTAAATGTAGAGTATAAAATTCTTTTTTTTTTTTTTTTTTTTTTTGAGACAGAGCCTCAAGCTGTCCCCCTGGGTAGAGTGCCGTGGCATCACAGCTCACAGCAACCTCCAACTCCTGGGCTCAAGCGAGTCTCCTGCCTCCGCCTCCCAAGTAGCTGGGAC
>CAUYTI010153476.1:0-13979 GCA_963575145.1 Galago senegalensis
AGACAGAGCCTCAAGCTGTCCCCCTGGGTAGAGTGCATGGCATTACAGCTCACAGCAACCTCCAACTCCTGGGCTCAAGTGAGTCTCCTGCCTCAGCCTCCCAAATAGCTGGGACCACAGGCGCCCACCACAACGCCCGGCTATTTTTTGGTTGCAGCTGTCATTGTTGTTTGGCGGGTCCGGGCTGGGGATTCGAACCCGCCACCTTAGGTGTACATGGCTGGCGCCTTAGCTGGTTGAGCTATAGGCGCCGAGCCTCACTTTTTTTTTTTTTTTTGGTAGCCATACTGTTCTCAGATAGATACACACTTCTCCATTCTTGTTTGTGATACTTTACTAAGAAGAATGTGTTCCATCTAGGTTAATACAAAACATGTAAAGTCTCTGTCTTTTCATGGCTGAACAGTATTCCATGCTATACATAGACCACAGTTTGTTAACCCATTCCTGGGTTGATGGGCACTTAGGTTGTTTCCACATCTTGGCAATTGTAAATTGGGCTACAGTACACAATCTAGTGCAAATGTTCTTATGTTAAAATATTTTTTTCTTCTGGGTACAAGTAATGTAATTGCAGGATAAAATGGGTCATAAGTAAATTGTATGGTATGTGCATTAGATCCACAGATTTTGCAGGGAACTTTTGGAAGCAGAAAACATGGTGATTTAAAGACTCAAAATTGGACTTTCCTAGTTAGGTCAGTTCTGTCCTTTGCCAACTGGGTGACCTTGGGCTTAACTTCTCCCAGACTCAAGATTTATCACTTGCATATTCTATCTAATTATAGTCCACGACTCAAAGAGTTGTTTTGTGATTTAAATAAAATGAAACAGATCTCCCTACCGGAGGACAGGCGACCACATAGACTGGCACACACCGGCCTCCTCCCCTTCTTAACGTTCTGCCACCAGGGGGTGATGCTGCGGAGCGTTCGGGTATTTGGCCCCGCGGTGCTGCTTTCCTTTGCTGACTGGGAGGATTCAGCGTGTGGTTGGATGGCCGGCTTCTTGCTTTTTTATCCTTTAGGATAAGTAATATTTCTTGTAGAGTAGGGGCGGGAAGGAGGCATTTTCTCATTATAAAATTATTACCCGTGTGCTTAAAATAAATTTAAAAAAACATATGTAACATAAAAATAAAGGCAATATATGTCCATTTGGAAATATATATTCATTAAAGCATTTGGAAAACACAGAGTATAAAAAGCAATAGTACCCCCAGACAGGAACATCGCTAATACTTTCTTCTCTATTCCCAGAGTCCAATTTCTTATTTTGCATCCAATTTAAATGTCCTGGTTTTGCTTTTATTGAAACTCAGTGCCATGAAAGAACAGAGGGACAAATCTGAGGACATGGAGACATGTTGAACAAAGACAGAAGACAGCCAGAGCAACAGCCGGGAAGGAAACATCACCACATAAATTAGAGAGCAGATCAAGCCTTGTCGTTATTGAATGCCTATACTATACCAGGTGGTTTATATGCATCAAATAATTTAATCCCCAGCCATCTGAAATAAGTATTATCTCCATTTTACAGAGATGCAGAGAGGTTAAGTGACTTTCCCAAAGTCACACAGCTAGGAAACCTTAGAGCTTGAATCAAGGCAGCTTAGTCCTAACCTCTACATGGTTATGCCTTTTTTCTAGAGTCTGTGTCAATACCTACATTATGTAAACGGGCTAGAAATATATACATCAAACAACAAACAGCAACAACAGTGTACTCGACTTTACTAGTAAACAGACAAATTTTAGGTAAATGAAACAGGGAGGTTCAGGGTCTCTAGCTCAAGCAGCTAAGGCACCAGCCACACACACCAGAGCTGGAGGGTTCAAACCCAGCCCAGGCTTGCCAAACAACAATGACAACTACAACCAAAAAATAGCCAGGCAGGCACCTGTAGTCCCAGCGACTTGGGAGCTGAGGCAAGAGAATCGCTTAAGCCCAGGGGTTGGAGTTTGCTGTGAGCTCTGATGCCACAGAGCTCTACACAGGGCAACAGCTTGAGGCTATGTCTCAAAAAAAAAAAAAAAAAGAAAGAAAGAACAGAAAAGAAAAGAAAAAGAAAGAAAGAAAGAAAGAGGGGTCTCTGTCAGTCTCCCTGGCTGGAGTGCAGTGGCACCATCATAGCCCACTGCAGCCTCCTGGGCTGAAGTGATCCTCCTTCCTCAACCTCCTGAGTAGGTAGAAGTATGGTGCCCACTGCCAGGCCTGGCTGCTTTTTAAAATTTTTTGCAGAAATGAATTCTTGTTATGTTGCCCATTTCTAGCCTCAAGCAATCTCCCCAACTCAGCCTCTGGAGTTGCTGGAACTAAAGGCTTGTGCTACCACGCCCAGTGATTTTCACTCCTTAATTTGACAAATATATATATTTGTATATATATATATATACATATATACATATATATGTATATATACATATATATATATATTTTTTTTTTTTTTTTGAGATGGAGCCTCAAGTTGTCCCCCTGGGTAGAGTGCCGTGGCATTACAGCTCAAGCAACCTCCAACTCCTGGGCTCAAGCGAGTCTCCTGCCTCCGCCTCCCAAGTAGCTGGGACCACAGGCACCTGCTACAACGCCCGGCTACTTTTTGGTTGCAGCCGTCATTGTTGTTTGGGGGGTCCAGGCTGGGGATTTGAACCCACCACCTTAGGTGTACGTGGATGGCGCCTTAGCTGGTTGAGCTATAGGCGCCGAGCCCAAATGTTAAAAATATTAACACATCAAATCTCACTGAGAATTGGTTGAATAATAAGCCTTGCGCCCATTGTTGGTCTGGGAAAGTGTAAATTAATGAACGGTTTGGAGAGGGGAATTTGACTGTCATCAAACAAAAAATTGAAAGCACATAACCTTTGGCCCAGTCAGTCGTAATGCACAAATTAATTCGTCCTCCCTAAGTGTATTTGCCTGAAGATGTGTATTCATTCATCTGCCTGAAGATGTTTTTGCAGTGATGCTGTCTCTTGTAAAAGTGAAAATTGAAAAACAGTCCCGATGACTGACAATAGAGGCATAGTTTAACAAACTAGGGCATGGCATGCTGTGGGAACACTCCACAGGCGTTAACAAGAATGAGACAGACGTACAACTACTGACATGGAAAGATGCCAAGAGTATATTGCTCAATGGAAAAAGAAGCCACATACCATTCTGCATACGGTGATCATGCCTGTGTCCAAGAACATCAATGATACACAAGCACGTACATGCACAGGAGGACTGGAAGCATACTGCAAAGAGTCAGCAAGTGCTCTCCTCTAAAAGCATACTGCAAAGAGTCAACAAGTGCTCACCTCTGGAAGCATACTGCAAACAGTCAGCAAGTGCTCACCTCTGGAAGCATACTGCAAACAGTCAGCAAGTACTCACCTCTGGAAGGATACTGCAAACAGTCAGCAAGTGCTCTCCTCCGGAAGCATACTGAAAACAGTCAGGAAGTTCTCACATCTAGAAGCATACTGTAAACAGTCAGAAAGTGCTCTCCTCTGGAAGCATACTGCAAACAGTCAGCAAGTGCTCACCTCTGGAAGCATACTGGAAACAGTAAGCAAGTGCTCACCTCTGGAAGCATACTGCAAACAGTCAGGTAGTGCTCATCTCTGGAAGCATACTGCAAACAGTCAGCAAGTACTCATCTCTGAAAGAATACTGCATACAGTCAGCTAGTGCTCAATTCTGGAAGCATACTGCAGTCAGCAAGTGCTCACATCTGGAAGCATACTGCAAACAGTCAGCAAGTGCTGACGTCTGGAAGCATACTGGAAAACTAAGGAAGAGCTCACCTCTGGAAGCATACTGCAAACAGTCAGCAAATGCTCACCTCTGGAAGCTTACTGCAAATACTCAGCAAGTGCTCACCTCTGGAAGCATACGGTAAACTTTAGTCAGCAAGTGCTCACCTCTGGAAGCATACTGCAGTCAGCAAGTGCTCACCTCTAGAAACATACTGCAGTCACCTAGTGCTCAACTCTGGAAGCATACTGCAGTCAGCAAGTGCTCACCTCTGGAAACATACTACAGTCAGCAAGTGCTCATCTCTGGAAAAATACTGCAGTCACCTAGTGCTCACTTCTGGAAGCATACTGCAGTCAGCAAGTGCTCACCTTGGAAGCATACTGCAGTCACCAATTGCTCACCTATGGAAGCATACTGCAGTCAGCAAGTGCTCACTTCTTATGGAATACTGCAAACAGTCAGCAAGGGCTCTCCTCTGGAAACATACTGCTTTCAGTAAGTGCTCACCTCTGGAAGCATACTGCAAACAGTCAGCAAGTGCTCACCCTTGGAAGCATACTGCAAACAGTAAGCAAGTGCTCACCTCCGGAAGCATACTGCAAACCGTCAGCAAATGCTCTCCTCTGGAAGCATACTGCAAACAGTCAGCATGTGCTCTCCTTTGGAAGCATACTGCAGTCAGCTAGTGCTCTCCTCTGGAAGCATACTGCAAACAGTCAGCAAATGCTCACCTCTGGAAGCATACTGCAAACAATCAGCAAGTGCTCACCTCTGGAAGCATACTGCAAACAGTCAGCAAGTGCTCTCCTCTGGAAACATACGGCAGTCAGCAAGTGCTCACCTCTGGAAGCATCCTGCAAACAGTCAGCAATTGCTCACCTCTGTAAGCATACTGCAAACAGTCAGCATGTGCTCTCCTTTGGAGGCATACTGCAGTGAGCTAGTGCTCTCCTCTGGAAGCATACTGCAAACAGTCAGCAAGTGCTCACCTCTGGAACCATAATGCAAACAGTCAGCAAATGCTCACCTCTGGAAGAATACTGCAAACAGTCTGCAAGTGCTCACCTATGGAAGCATACTGCAGTCACCATGTGCTCACCTCTGGAAGCATACTGCAGTCTGCAAGTGCTCACCTCAAGAAGGATACTGCAGTCACCAAGTGCTCACCTCTGGAAGCATACTGCAGTGACCAAGTGCTCACCTCTGGAAGTATACTGCAGTCAGCAAGTGCTCACCTCTGGAAGCATACTGCAAACAATCAGCAAGTGCTCATCTCTGGAAGCATACTGCAAACAGTCAGCAAGGGCTCACCTCTGGAAGCATACTGCAGTCACTAAGTTCTAACCTCTGAAAGCATACTGCAGTCAGCAAGTGCTCACCTATGGAATTATACTGCTGTCAGCAAGTGCTCACCTCTGGATGCATACTGCAGTCACCAAGTGCTCAACTCTGGAAGCATGCTGCAAACAGTCAGCAAGTGCTCACCTCTGGAAGCATACCGGAAACAGTCAGCAAGTGCACTCCTCTGGAAGCATACTGCCGTAAGCAAGTCCTCACCTCTGGTAGCATACAGCAAACAGTCAGTAAGTGCTCACCTCTGGAAGTATACTGCAGGCAGCAAGTGCTCACCTCTGGAAGTATACTGCAGTCAGCAAGTACTCACCTCAGGAAGCATACTGCAAACAGTCAACAAGTGCTCACCTCTGGAAGCATACTGCAAACAGTAGGCAAGTGCTCTCCTCTGGAAGCATACTGCAAACCGTCAGCAATTGCTCACCTCTAGAAGCATACTGTGCACAGTCAGCAAGTGCTCACCTCTGTAAGCATACTGCAAACAATCAGGAAGTGCTCACCTCTGGAAGCATACTGCAAACACTCAGCAAGTGCTCATCTCTGGAAGCATACTGCAAACAGTCAGCATATGCTCACCTCTGGAAGCATACTGCAGTCAGCAAGTGCTCTCCTCTTGAAGCATACTACAGTCAGCAAGTGCTCTCCTCTGGAAGCATACTGCAAACAGTCAGCAAGTGCTCACCTCTGGAAGCATACTGCAGTCAGCAAGTGCTCTCCTCTTGAAGGATAGTACAGTCAGCAAATGCTCTCCTCTGGAAGCATACTGCAAACAATCAGCAAGTGCTCTCCTCTGGAACCATACTGCAAACAGTTAGCAAGTGTTCACCTCTTGAAGCATACTGCAGTCAGCAAGTGCTGCCTCTGGAAGCATACTACAGACAGCAAGTGCTCTCCTCTGAAAGCATACTGCAAACGATCAGCAAGTGCTCTACTCTGGCAGCATACTGCAGTCAGCAAGTGCTCTCCTCTGGAAGTATACTGCAGTCAGCAAGTGCTCTGCTCTGGAAGCATACTGCAAACAGTCATCAAGTGCTCTCCTCTGGATGCATACTGCAGTCAGCAAGTGCTCACCTCTGGAAGCATACTGCAAACAGTCAGGAATTTCTCACCTCTGTAAGCATACTGCAAACAGTCAGCAAGTGCTCACCTCTGGAAGCATACTGCAAACAGTCAGCAAGTGCTCTCCTAAGGTAGCATACAGCAAACAGTCAGCATGTGCTCTCTTTTGGAAGCATACTGCAGTCAGCAAGTGCTCTCCTCTGGAATCATACTGCAAACAGACAGCAAGTGCTCACCTCTGGAAGCATGCTTCAAACAGTCAGCAAGTGCTCACCTCTGGAACCATACTGCAGTGACCAAGTGCTCACCTCTGGAAGTATACTGCAGTCAGCAAGTGCTCACCTATGGAAGCATACTGCAAACACTCAGCAAGTGCTCATCTCTGGAAGCATACTGCAAACTGTCAGCAAGTGCTCACCTCTGGAACCATACTGCAGTCGTCAAGTGCTCATCTCTGAGAGCCTAGTGCAGTCAGCAAGTGCTCACCTCTGGAAGTAAACTGCAGTCAGCAAGTGCTCACCTGTGGAAGCACACTGCAAACAGTCAGCAAGTGCTCACCTCTGGAAGCATACTTCCCACCGTCAGCAAGTGCTCACCTCTGGAAGCACACAGCAAACATCCAGCAACTGCTCTCCTGTGGAAGCATACTGCAAACAGTCAGCAAGTGCTCACCTCTGGACGCATACTGCAAACAGTCAGCAAGTGCTCACCTCTGGAAGCATACTGCAAACAATCAGCAGGTCCTTACCTCTGAAACTATACTGCAGTCAGCAAGTACTCACCTCTGGAAGCATACTGCAAACATTCAGCAAGTGCTCACCTCTGGAAGCACACTGCAAACATTCAGCAAGTGCTCACCTCTGGAAGCATACTGCAAACAGTCAGCAAGTGCTCTCCTTTTGAAGCATACTGCAGTCAGCAAGTGCTCACCTCTGGAAGCATACTGCAAACCGTTTGCAGCTGCTCTCCTCTGAAAGTAAACTGCAAACACTCAGCAAGTGCTCACCTCTGGAAGCATACTGCAGTCAGCAAGTGCTCACCTCTGTAAGCATACTGCAAACAGTCAGCAAGTGCTCACCTCTGGAAGCATACTGCAAACAGTCAGCAAGTGCTCACCTCTGGACGCATACTGCAGTCAGCAAGTGCTCACCTCTGGAAGCATACTGCAAACAGTCAGTAAGTGCTCACCTCTGGAAGCATACTGCAGTCAGCAAGTGCTCTCCTCTTGAAGCATACTGGATACAGTCAGCAAGTACTCACCTCTGGAAGCATACTGCAAACAGTCAGCAAGTGCTCTCCTTTGAAGCATACTGCAAACAGTCAGCAAGTGCTCTCCTCTGGAAGCATACTGCAAACAGTCAGCAAGTGCTCACCTCTGGAAGCATACTGCAAACAGTCAGCAAGTGCTCACCTCTGGAAGCATACTGCAAACAGTCAGCAAGTGCTCTCCTCTGGAAGCATACTGTAGTCATCAAGTGCTCACTTCTGGAAGTATAATGCAGTCAGCAAGTGCTCACCCCTGGAAGCATACTGCAAACAATCAGCAAGTGCTCTCCTCTGGAAGCATACTGCAAAGAGTGAGCAAGTGCTCACCTCTGGAAGCATACTGCAAACAGTCAGCAAGTGCTCACCTCTGGAAGCATACTGCAAAGAGTCAGCAAGTGCTCACCTCTGGAAGCATACTGCAAACACTCAGCAAGTGCTCACCTCTGGTAGCATACTGCAAACAGTCAGTAAGTGCTTTCTTCTGGACGCATACTGCAGTCAGCAAGTGCTCACCTCTGGAAGTATACTGCAAATAGACACTTCTTCAGAAGAGGTGTCATGGTGAAGAGTGTAAAGAGGAAATGTCTATGTTTTTACTATTGTATGATTTGACCCTCTAACAATGAGATTATATTATTTTGTTAATTTTTAAAGCCCTAAATTTTATCTTGTACTGAAATAGCTCAGTGTTTCGTTCAAACACGATTCCTGACCCAGCAATGTTTCTCATACCTGCAATCCTGGTGCTCTGGGAGGCCAAGGTAGGTTGATCACTTGAGCTCCAGAGTTAGAGTCCAGCCTGAGCAAGAGGGCAACCTCATCTCTACTAAAAATAGAAAAACTAGCTGGGTGTTGTGGTGTGCACCTGTAGTCCCAGCTACCTGGGAGAAGGATCTCTTGAGTCCAGGAATTTGAGGTTGCTATGAGTTATGTGATGCCAGAGTACTCTCCGCAGGCTGACAAAATGAAGTTCTGTCTCAAAAAAAAAAAAAAAGATATCCTTTGGTGGCGCCTGTGGCTCAGTGTGCAGGGCTCTGGCTCCATATATGGAGGGTGGTGGGTTCAAACTGAGCCCCAGCCAAACTGCAACAAAAAATAGCCAGGCATTGTGGTGGGTGCCTGTAGTCCCAGCTACTTGGGAGGCTGAGGCAAGAGAATCGCCTAAGCTCAGAAGCTGGAGGTTGCTGTGAATTGTGACACCATAGCACTCTACTGAGAGTGACAAAGTGAGACTTTGCCTAGAAAGAAGGAAAGAAAGAAAGAAAGAAAGAAATCCCAAACATGGATCAGAAATAAGTGATTTTATTACAATGCTTGATGCATTTTACAAAGTTGCCTTGGAAAAAGTGGTAATGATTTATACATCCTCAGCAGTGGATTCAAGGTCTTGTTTCAGAGAATACTTGAAAACATCAGATAGAATCAACAATTTAAAATTCCTTCTGATACAGCTGAAGACAAAGAATAGCTCACATCCATGTAGGGACATTGTGTGCAGGACTCCAGTCTAAATGTTTCTCACTTATTTTTTCATTGAATCCTTGTAACAATCTTTCTTGCCTGTGCATTTTATAAGTAAATGGAGGAATAAGATGATGGGGTGATTTGTTCAGTGGCCTATTAATTAATTAATTACTTTTTTTTTTGAGACAGAGCCTCAGCTGTCACCCTGGGTAGAGTGTTGTGGTGTCACAGCTCACAGCAACCTCCAACTCTTGGGCTTAAGTGATTCTCTTGCTTCAGCTTCCCAAGTAGCTGGGACTATAGGCGCCCACCACAATGCCCAGCTATTTTTTGGTTGTAGTTGTCATTGTTGTTTGGCAGGCCCAAGCTAGATTCGAACCTGCCAGCTCTGGTATGTGTGGCTGGCGCCTTAGCGACTTGAACTACTGCGCCAAGCCGATTTATTTATTTAGAGACAAGAGTCTCACTCTATTGCCATAGGTAGAGTGCTGTGGCATCATCATAGCTCAGCAACCTCAAACTCCTGGAACCAAGTGATCCTCCTGCCTCAGCCTCCCAAGGACTACTGGCACCCACCGCAATGCCCGTTTTTCTATTTTAGTAGAGACAGGGGTCTCACCCTTGTTCAGGCTAGTCTCAACTCAGGAGCTCAAGCGATCCTCTTACCTTGGCCTCCCAGAGAGTTGTGATTACAGGCCTGAGCCACCACACAGTCTGGCTTTTGAAATAAGAAACCCAGGGCTGATCTTGCAGGCAGAATGGTTTGAGGCCTCTGCGCATGACCTCTCTAACATCAGTGCTTTCTGAAATTTTTTTTCCACAAAGGGACAGTCTCTGTCATAAGTAATCAACTCTGCCAGTGTAACCTGAAAGCAGCAAGGTAGCAGGTAGACAAATGGGCATCACTGTGCTCCAGTATAACTATGTCTAAACACTGAAATCTGAACTTCATATGATTTTCAGGTATTATAAAATATAGTATTCTTTTGATTTTAATCTAGTGGGTCTGGGATAATTTTTTTAAATTGCAAAATATGAAAACCATTCTTAGCTTGCAGGCAGTCCAAAAACAAGCAGGGGGTCAGATTTGGCCTGAGAGCCATAACTTGGCCACCTCGTTTTAGATGTTGGCTATATATCAGAGCTATTAACCCACTTTAATTTGTGTTGCAGATATTCTTACATCAACTTGTTTCCTGGCTTTGTTGTCTTATTCTTAACTTTTTTTGACTGACCTTGAATTTGTTGTTATAATTGTATGGTAGGGCTTGAACTAAACTTTTCCCAACGGTAAACCAGTTGCCCAAGCCATGTAAGTTGAACATTTCTTTCTTCCTCCATCAGTTTCAAATTCCATCTTTACTATGTGTTATTAAGTATTATTAAATGTGTTGTACTATATTTTATAGATGGGAAGGAATATATTAATATAGATTAAAACTAGAGTCCACTCTTTTCTATCAACATTTATTCTTACAAAAATGCCACACTATTTTTATAGTATTTTCATTTTACGGCTTGTTTAAAAAAGTTGTTTTGAGGCTCGGCACCTGTGGCTCAAGTGGCTAAGGCGCCAGCCATATACACCTAAGGTGGCGGGTTTGAATCTAGCCTGGGCCTACCAAACAACGATGGCTGCAACCAAAAAATAGCTGAGTGTTGTGGCGGGTGCCTGTGGTCCCAGCTAATGGGGAGCCTGAGGCAGGAGACTCGCTTGAGCTCAGGAGTTGGAGGTTGCTGTGAGCTGTGATGCCATGGCACTCTACCCAGTGGGACAGCTTGAGGCTCTGTTTCAAAAAAAAAAAATTGTTTTTGAGACAGGATCTCGTTGTGTTGCCTCAGGCTAGAGGGGGTTTATTTAAGTTTTTAAATTATCAGATAATAATTGTATACATTCATGGGGCACATAGTTCTTGTAGGTTTTATTCTTCATTTTGAAAATTTTATTATGACATTCTTGCCTGTTTATTCTTCCAGGTATAATCTAGATCAATCTTCTAGGCCTTTGCATTTTTGAATACATTTTAGAATCAATCTATACAGAAAAGCCTACAAGAACTTTGAATGAATCTACAGATTATTTTGAACCTTCTTCTTCTTTTTTATTTTTAAGACAGAGTCTCACTATGTCCTTGATAGAGTGCCATGGTGTCACAACTCACAGCAACCTCCAACTCTTGGGCTTAAACAATTCTCTTGCCTCAGACTCCCAAGTAGCTGGGACTACAGGCACCCACCACAACACCCGGCTATAAATATATAGTAAGATTGTCTCTCTATATATTGGAGATAGAGTCTCATTTTGTCACTCTCAGTAGTGTGCTGTTGTGTCATAGCTCACAGCAACCTCAGACTCTTGGGCTCAAGTGATTCTCTTGCCTCAGCCTCCCAAGTAGCTGGGACTACAGGCACCTGCCACAATGCCCAACTATTTCTTTTGCAGTTTGGCAGGGGTCAGGTTTGAACCCACCACCCTTGGTATGTGGGTCCTGCACCCTACCCACTGAGCCACAGGCGCTGCCCAGTATTTTCTAGTTTTTTTTTCTAGTTTTTAATGTATAGGTCTTGCACACATTTTGTTAAAGTTAAGTATTTTTTTCTTGAAACAGAGTTGCACTTTTCTCCCGGGCTAGAGTGTTATGGTGTTATCAGAGCTCACAGCAACCTCTAACTCTTGGGCTCAAGCAATCCTCCTGCCTCCATGTCCTACTAGGCATGAGCCACCTCACCTGGCCTAAGTATTTCGTGTTTTTGATACTATTGAAAATGGTGTTGACTTTTTAAGTTTCCAATTGTTCATTGTTAGTATGTAGAAACACAGTTTATTTTTAGATACTGACTTTGTACCCTGTAACTTCACTAAACTCCCTGTGTCTAGTAGCTTTTTTGTGCATTCTTTCTGATTTTTTTTGTGTAGGTAATCATGTTTTATTTTTTTCAACCATGTAGATTATCACGTTTAACTTCTTTTCTGAGCTATGTGCTTTTTATTTATTTTCTTGCCTCACTGCACTGGCTAAGATCTCCAATGCAATGTTGAATAGAGGTAATAAGAGCAAACATTCTTGCCTTGTTTATATCTTAGGGAAGAACATTTTCTTTCACTATTAAGTATGATGTTAGCTATGTTTCATAGATGCTTTTTATTAGAAAATTGCTGAGAGTACTTTTTTTTTTTTTTTTTTTTTGTAGTTTTTGGCCAGGGCGGGGTTTGAACCTGCCACCTTTGAGCCACAGGCACCACCCAAGAGTATATTTTAATATCATACGTGAGGTTGATTTTTATCAAATGATTTTTCTACAGCAATTGAGATAAAAATTCTCATCTGATTTTCCTTTGTTCAATCCTTTGATATGGCAAATTCCATTAATTGATTTTCAAATGTTCAACGAGCTTTGCATTCCCAGGACAAACCCTGCTTGATCATGATGCGTTTTCCTTTTTATATTTTGCTGGATTCTTTTGCTAATTTTTTAAAGTACTATTTGTGTTTATGTTCATGAGGGATATTGGTCTATAGTTTTCTTGTAATGTCCTTATCTGATTGTGGTATTAGGATAATGCTAACTTCAATTGGGAAGTGTTCCCTCATCGTCTATTTTTGTGTAGAATTAGTACTGTTTCTTTCTTACATTTTTGTAGGATTCACCAGTGAAGCCATCTGGGCATGGAATTTTCTGAAGGTTCTGAATGACAAAATCAGTTTATTTAATAGGCACAGGGCTATATAGGTTATCTATTTTTTCTGAAGTTAAGTTTGATAGTTTTTCATTTCAAGGAACTTGTCTATATCATGTAAATTGCCAAATTTATCAACATAAAGTTATCCATATACTTCCCTCTTTATCCTTTTTTTTTTTTTGAGACAGAGCCTTAAGCTGTCGCCCTGTGTAGAGTGCTGTAGCATCACAGCTCACAGCAACCTCCAACTCCTGGGCTCAAGGATTCTCCTGCCTCTGCCTCCTAAGCAGCTGGGACTACAGGCACCCGCCACAATGCCTGGCTATTTTTTGGTTGCAGTTGTCATTGTTGTTTGGCGGGCCCAGGCTGGATTCGAACCTGCCACCTTAGGTGTATGTGGTTGGCACCTTAGCCACTTGAGCCACAGGTGCTGAGCCCCTCTTTATCCTTTTAATGCCTATCAAGCTCCTCCTTTATTCCAGTGTGTAAATGCTTTGCAAGCTTCTGCTTCTTACACATTTCATATTGTCCCATTGGCCAAAACAACTCACAGGGCTAAGCCCTGAATCATGCTGCAAGGGGACCACCCCAGGGTGTGAATACAGGCAGATGTAAGCAAATTGGGAAACATCACTTCAACAATCTGCTACATAAAGTCCTTCCCTGTGTTAAGTTTCTTCCCCAAGGGACAGATTTGTTCATATTAGTTGCTTAGTGATTTTGTGTGACCTATTTTATTTGTATAGGTGTAACAAAAATTTAAACATACATGGAGAGCTCTTGTTCCGTGGACTACCTACCTATGTGTACCTCACTGTGCATCTCCTCCTTCCTCCCAGAATTCTCACCATATATGTAGTTAAAAATGAACTGTGGCTGAGCATAGTGGCTCAGGCCTGTAATCCTAACACTTTGGAAAGCTGAGGCAGGAGTCCAAGACCAGCCTGAGCGAGAGATCTTATCTCTACAAAAACAAAACAAAAAAAAGAGTCTCGGCACCTGTAGCTCAAGCAGCTAAGGTGCCAGCCACATACATCAGAGCTGGAGGGTTTGAATCCAGCCCGGGCCTGCCAAACAACAATGACAACTACAACCAAAAAATAGCTGGGCATTGTGGTGGGCGCCTGTAGTCCCAGCTGCTTGGGAAGCTGAGGCAAGAGAATTGCTTAAGCCTAGGAGTTGGAGTTTGCTGTGAGCTGTGATGCCATAGCACTCTACCCAGGGCAACAGCTTGAGGCTCTATCTCAAGAAAAGAAGAAGAAGAAGAAGAAGAAGAAGAAGAGGAAGAAGAGGAAGAAGAGGAAGAAGAGGAAGAAGAGGAAGAAGAGGAAGAAGAGGAAGAAGAGGAAGAAGAGGAAGAAGAAGAAGAAGAAGAAGAGGAAGAGGAAGAGGAAGAGGAAGAGGA